>PITA01012177.1:0-63279 GCA_004023965.1 Spilogale gracilis
GTCCTCCCGGTCCCCCGTCCTCCTCGTCCTCCCTGGAGCCCGGCGCTCATACCCGCCCCCTCTCTGCACTGCCGCATGGACTCCCCTTTGGGAAACCACCCAGGGGCCCCACCTCTGTGGCTTTTCCCTTTGCCTACAAATCGTGCTGTTTCTTTCGCTAGAGAAATCTGGAGTAAAACAAAACAAAACAGTAAAAGCTGGGGCTGTGCTGCCTAATGATCTCAACCCTATTTCAGATCTTTTAAAAATATGATCACCCCTTTTAAGAGCCTCAGAGTCATGGGAAAGACGTACTTTAAACATGCTCACGTAGAATTTATAAACGTTTAAAACTGGACAGAATGGTGACGCTTTACTGAGACATGGTGCATAATGCAGGCAGTTGTATCACCACGAAGCCTAAGAATGTTTTCCTATCTAAGCTATGCCTGTAATTCTGTAAGTAGATAAGGAAGCTTCCGGTTATTATACTCTTCACATTCTTATAGCCAGAAGAGCTTGAGCTGTAATAATTAGAAAATTACTGGTATTCCCAAATGTACTACAATCAATATATTCATAATTTCTCTGGGTTATAATTATTTACCCTTAAATTTAAAAAATGGGTGTTATATTAAAGCCATTTAGTGTTACATTAATAATGGTAATAACACTTAACATTTCTGAGCACTCACTATGTACCAACTGCGATGCAAATTATTTATGCGCATTATTTCATTTAACCCCCAACCCTAGATGGAGCTATGATTATGTGCATTTGAAGAAACAGGTTTAGATCATTAATTTGCTATAAGCCAGAGACTGAGTAGGTAACAAATCTGTAACTTTTACCCAACACCTGGACTCTCAAAGCATACACACACTATTGGACCATCTACCCATTTATCCATCCATCCATCCATCCATCCAACCACCTACCTACACATCCATCCCTCCGTCCACCCAATATGAAAAGCCCATCATTTGGAAGACACAAATGAGATAAGTTGTACAGACACCCCAAAATTCTTTTAATGTATACATCTATTTTATCCAGTTGAAAGGTAAAGAACAGGCAACATCTTAAATTATCAGGCATCAGATAATAACACTCACATACTGAAATGTAGAAACAATGAACAGTATAAGAAATAAATCAAAACTCAATGGAACTGCTATCAACAAGAAATCCAATACTCCTTTGACATACAAAATATAACATTCAAGGTATTTCTCAAAAGACCAATTTTTCCTTAAATTTTCCAAAGAATTTTCAAAAATACATTCAGGGAACATTTGGGAAGAGCAAGTTTCCAAAACAAAATGTGCATAGCTAGATTAGTTTGCCAGTTTTACCATTTTTTCTTTCAGTGGAAAGTTCATTGGGCAAATTAAAATTTCATCCTAGACAGGATGTGAGAATGTTTTTGTAAGTCACAATTTACTGTATATTAATGCCATGTGAAAGTTTTCTTTCCCAAACAAGAACCCACATGAAACTTGGTTATTAAACCTCAAATAAACCCTTTTTACATACCTATAAGCCTCAAATTGAAATTACCTATAAAGGGGTTTTTAGATTTCTTTTTATTTTAATTCCTGAGTGTGGAGGGCAAAAGGTTATATCCTTATATAAACTTCTGCTTTGGGCTAAAACCAATATATCCTCATTCTGAGGTTTCATCTGAAATGCCTCAAGTTGATTTACTTCAATGTGAGCTTGTATGGGCTATAAAATTGTTACTCAAGTCAAGCTATTTCTATATTCACCTGAATCACACTATTATGCTTAAGTCTTTGCATTTTGGTGTTCAACAAAAATGTAAGGGCTTATTATGTACCTGGTCCATGCCAGGCACTAGGAATGCCAAAGCACAGAAATCATGTCCCTATGCTGGAGACAAAGACTCGGGAGAGAGAACAGGTGAAGAGGTCCTAAGAATTGCATTAGTGCCAAACAGGAAGCAGAACTCAAATGTGTGGGGACTCCTAAGTAAGACTGATCAATTCAGGGAAGGCCTGCTCCTCTACAAACCATCTCATTCATCCACTCAACAAATATTTGTCGGATTTTGAAGGATTAGGAGGTGTTTACAGGTAAGGAAGGCAAAAGAAACACTGTATGCGAAAGCACTGCATTCGGAAAGGGATTCCGTGTTTGGGGACTTGGTTGAAGTCTGCACAGAATGTGATAAAGCATCAGTCAAGTGACTGATTCTATTTGGGGTGCAAAGGAAGGCATGTGAGAAGACAGGTGAGCCACCTCCTGAATGTGCCCACAAACGTCCCATTTGGGAAGCCGTCTGTGGTACGATATAGATTGAGCACTCAATCCCTTCCATATCAAGTCAGTGAGAAGTTCCTTCAGTGTTTCAGTAGAAGTCCTGATGGAGATGCACGTAGCTAACTCACTGGGGAGGACCGAGGAAGAGTTCCTATACACACCGTAGAGAAAGCTCCTACTGTGCTCTACCTGCAGGATCACAGCCAGGACTGTAGCTAAGCCACGGGGACTGATCAACATGACATGTAAGCTTTGAAGTCGGCTCTGAGGACACCACTGAGGACACCAAGTCTGTCAGTTAGGAACAGAGCCACCTCCCTAGGACCAGCCCTTCTCAGACTCCTCTCACCCTGTCTCAATTGTTAATTCCAAGTGAAACAAGAACATGATTCATACCCCCAGTTGCTTTTCTTTTCATGTGTAGCATGATCAAAAGAATAATTATACAGAGAGGAATTCTGCAAAGACAAGAATTGCGTGTGATCCTCCTCACATAAGGACCTCAGTGTGCGGCTGGAAACCCTCTGATTTGCTCTGTTGACGGCCAGCTTCGGGTTACAGGCCGGGGACAGAGAGCCCGCGTCAACGTCTTCCCAGTCTCCAGCAAATAGAGAGTCGGTTCAACACAGCCATTTAGTCTCCACAAATACACATCAGATCCAGACCATGCAAAAATAATCACCCTTAGTCAACGGCACATACAGCTTGGTTGGCGACCCCAGGGCAAGTGTTAGGAGGGCCTGCTAGGAGAAGAATTCTGACATCAGTGCGGCGGGGGGGGTCGCCATGCTTTTAAATTCTTTCCACACACTGTTGCTTTAACATCTCCTGCTCCCACCCCAACCCGCACACAAAGCCTAGATCAGAAAGGGAAAAGGGCACGTTTCCGATGGAGAAGGTTTAGCATGTTTTTTACTGGATTGTCAGATAGGCGTCTGCTCTCCAATTAATTTCACCGCAGTCAAATCCAACTCTGTCCACACTGCAGATGCCCGTGCCCTGCTGCCTCAGAGCGCAGGAGGTGGCAGGAGAGTTACCAATGGCCTCTACCAAACCTTATAGTCCATTGTCAGTCTTCAGCTTACCTAATTTATTTGCAGCATTTGACACAGGCAGACACTCCCTCCTCCTCTTCACTTGCCTCTTGGGGTACCACCTTCTCCTACATCTTCTCCCTCACTGGACACTTTTCCCCGTCTCCTTTGCAGCTCCACTGCATCTCTCTGACCTCTAAGTATTGGAGAATCTTAGCACTCAGTCCAAACATCTCTTTTCTTAATCTACACATCTCTGGTGCTTTTAGTCTTATGGTCTTAAATACCCCAGGGCAGACTTTTAGGCCAGAATATGCCCATGAATCCCAGCTTACTTACACCCCTGCCTACTTGACATCTTTACTTGGATGGCTAATAGCACCTCAATCTTAACAGGTTCAAAATGAAATTTTAATTCTCTGTCTTCCTTTCTTTCTCTGTTCCCAAACATGATATTCCAGTAATATGCCCCAGCTCAATACATGGCAACTCTAATTGTATGGGCCACACGTACTGATTTCCCCTTGGTTCTGTTCTTTCTTTGCTATCCCACATCCAGTGCACTGGGCTCTGGCTTTAGAACATACCCCAGATTGCTTAGAACAAGAGCAAGTCTTTCTAATGGTCTACGAAGACCTACACATTACCCCCACTACCTCTCGCAACTCCTCTCCCACCAATCTCCCTTAGATTACTCCTGTCCACCTAGAGTATCTTTGTCAAAAAGGTGCTCCTGACTCAGAGGCTCTATTCTTGCTGTTCTCTCTGCCTGAGAACTCTTCTCCAGGATGGCTGTATGGTTCATTCCCTGACTTTCTGCAAGACGATGCTATATGAAATTAATCCCCTCCCTGGCACTGACCCCTATGTGATACGCTATACTGTTATCTGTTTAGATGTTTATCATCTGCCTAGCCTCAGCAGATCATTTGTTTCTCAGTATTATACACCTAGCACCTGTAAGAGGCACATACCCAAAGCTCCGTATATGTTTATTTGGTGAATGCAGAACCTGATGTCACACTTCCAGCCTTGGATCATGAAGAAAGCTACTGTCATTTTCTGTTTTGTATGCAAAGCACTAAGTGACAGGCACATCTTAAGTGGCAAAGTACTCTATTTCCCTCCCCAGCTACCTTTGCATACAGACTCAACAGTGAGTGAGGCCTTCTGGCCTAGCCAAACGACTAAATCTGACTCAGTTCAGAACTAATAGTGAATCCTTTGGTGATACTACAAACTCTTTTCTTTTGACATCGCCTTTTTAAAAGGGGGATTTTAGGGATGTTTTCCTCTGAAAGCCCTTTCAATTTCATACTTGGGGGATGTGCGGAAGAATTTTAATGGCAAGAGCTGGAATTATCCCGGAGGACCACGGCCCTGGTTGTTCCGTGGAGTGGTCCGGTGGGGTGGAGGGAGGGTGGGGGACAATGGAGCGTATGCTGAAGGTGGTTTGTTTTTTTTAAATTTTATTTATTTATTTGACAGAGAGAAACACAGCCAGAGAGAGAACACAAGCAGGGGGAGTGAGAGAGGGAGAAGCAGGCTTCCCGCGGAGCAGGGAGCCCGATGTGGGGCTTGATCCTGGGACTCCAGACTCTTGGGACCTGAGCCAAAGGCAGAGGCTTAAGGACCGAGCCACCCTGGTGCCCCTACACTGAAGGTTTTAACAATAAATTCCTCTTTACAAATTACATACACATAACAAAGGTGATTTTTACCTGCCCACTCCTCTTTCTCTTCTGCCATTGATTTGCCCAGAAACCAAGACTGAAGGTGCCCTGTGAAAACTATGTCCCCAAAACTCCTGCCTCTCTTTAGCAAACTAAAGGAGGTAGGAGACAGGTGGGACTCAATCCTTCCATCCCCACACCCCCAGAATGTTCAGCTCTGTAGCTAGAGTTCACAACACATACTGTGACTCATACACGGTCACTGGCTCTATGCACCGTTTTGTTTTTGTTTTTGTTTTTTCTTCCAGATACTGGAAGAATTAGGTAGACCTAATTTTAATGATCTCTCATAATATCATATCTGTGGGAAAGTGTATTACGAGATCTAAATTCTCACTTCATAACTGAATTTTTTGAAATATAAATTATTTATGAATTGGAAAATGCCTGCAATTGTTATTAATTGGGTTTCTAGTCAGGTCCAAAGGCCAAGTATGTTTTAACCATCTGTGGTGGTAAAAAACAGTCAGCAGTAATTATCCCTTTGACTCGTGGGGTATTAGAGGTTCTATCCCCAGTTGAAAATGTTAGAGAAGAGTCAGTGGAAAAAAAAAAATAAGCCTGCAGATAAGGACCAAACAAACCATTTAAGCTCTGGATAGCATAGCTAGAACACTCCTAGATGTGTGGTCTGACTACTGTCCATTCTGTCCCGCATCTTTTGACCCGTAAGTATGTTTACGGTGTTGGGAAATATGTGCTTCTCTCTCTTCTTTCACACACATACGCACACACAGAGATATACACAGTAGATAGTTAAGTCAACCAAAATATTGAACACTTAAAATGGGCTGAATTCTCTAGATAATGTGATCGTTGATAGCTCCCTCCTACCCATGTATGAAGTATTTCAGGTGCATTCTATGTGACCCCCACAAATATGAAAGCAAAGCCTTAAGTAATTGCGCAAGTACCGCCCCCAGCCCTTCACCTTGACTCCTGTAAGCCGTACAACAACCCTAAGAATCGGGTGCCGGCGCCTTCTCCACCTTCCAGTGAGGCAGCTGAGGCGCACAGCAGGTGTGAGACCTACCTAAGGTTGCAACAGCTCTAAACAGCACAGTGGGATCGAAACACAAGCTGTCTGATGTTGGTCACGTCCCTAAGTCAACCGCACCTTGCTGCCTTTTTCACCGAGGGCTAAAAGGCAAACACCTCCATTACCTCCATTTTCCAGGTGAAGAACTATGTGAAGTCCCGTGGCAGGAGGCTGCTTGGGGCTCAGCTGGGACCCAGTCCCAGGGAGCTGATGGGAAATCCTGGGTCCTCACCCTGCAGCAGCTTCCACTATCACATCTTGTTTCTTGAAATAAACATACTTAGTTCCTCCAAGACTGCGGGTGTGCCTCTACAATTATCTTACATAATTCCCCGAGCACAGAAATGCCCAAAGCTCTGCCTCTGGTAGACACTCCACAAAGGAAAGAGACTCACACAAAGAGCGACTGCATCACAGGTGAAGATGAGCAAAAACAAACAAAAACAAAACACCCCGTCAACACCAGAGCTCCCCTTTGCTTCTGAGAAAAGGCCAAGGAAAACTGACTTTGATTTTCTAAATCTTCCTTTGATTTACTCTCCTAGAGGAAAATCAATACTAAAATAACTACTGAAAGCCACCCGAGATGGGCTGATCTAACATGACAAATGCCGGGGAATTTAGACATTAAATTGATCTTGGAATCTAAGCTCCCGTTCTAACTCCAACAGAAGAGAAATCACGAAACCCACAGGAGCAGAAGCCGTCATACCGAGACTATGGGGCTTGTCATTTACCCAGAGCAGACAAGCATCTCCAGCCTGATCTTGTTTACCAAGCAGCTAAGGGGTTACTCAAGCGGGGACCCCCATTTAGGCTATCGATTCCTGGGATTTTTGCCTGTACAGAGAAACCGGCCACCCAAACGTGTCGAAAATCTTCAGGGGCCCACTTAATACTTTTCTCTTGCTTGAGAAGCAAAACCTGGGATGCAAACCCCACTTCTCAGCAAAAGGTAAAGCCATTCCAGCCTGTGTTTCAAGTGATTTATATTTTCTGACAATGGATAGGTAAATTCTCCTACGGGATTTACGGAACCGTTTTCAACCCTCTGAGCTCTGTTTATTTCCCCCGTCTCACCGCTCAGAGAACTACAATTAGATGGAAAGACCTCATGTCAAAGCAGCTAATTGTTGGGCGTGGGACACTGTGACTGCGACAAATACTTCTGTCTGTGAAAGTCACCGAAGCTGGTAGGTAGCCACTGAGTTCCCCCTCTCGTCATGACAGCTCAGGAGGAGATGAGAAAGTCTCAACAAGGCATATAGGAATAAATACAATAAACCGGAAGAATCACTTAAGCTTTTTTTTTTTTTTTAAGATAAGAACTCATGTGGGACTTCTGAAGGAATTTTAATAGGTCCTTTTAGGATCATTTTTAAAAACACAGGGAAAATGCATTTGAAGTGAAAGAGCGGTGAATCGACACACAAAAACAAAAATAGCCATCTGAGACTTTCACTCAAGATAAAGTTCTACTAACTCTATGCTAATAGTAACAGCACTTTCTAGAAAGAGTTCTAAAGTAAGTCATACACACAAACCTCAGTAGCTGCACAAAACATCCTTTGTTGCCGGACGTGAGAAAAACACACTCGCTTCTAAAAAAAGCCATAGGAAGGAAGTGCAAGAACCTCAGGGGCGAGTGGGAGTGCGAAAGGAATGCTATAGCTCTTTTCTTTTTTTTTTTTTAAACATGTAAGCTTGCTGTCGCCTTTACCAGCAGGACAGTGGTTCAAGTAAGTGAAGCAAAATCTTTGCAACGCTTTTTTCCTATCCTGTAGGTGCACTTTCAGCCAAATAGATTTGAAAATCCTGATAAAGTTCTGTGGATATTCCAGAATTCAGTTGTCCCAAGTGAAAAAAGTTCTTAAAAAAAATTAAAGAAACTCAAAACACCTGCATGAGATTCTAACTTGACACATCTCAGAACAACTTACCGTGCCAAAGGAAGAATGAAAAGAAAAGCCATCCAAGAGCCAAGTCAGGTCTAGGTGCAGCATTGTGCTGAAATTCCACAGGGTAATGAAATGGGCTCTTTCTGATAGAGGATAAATGGAAGGCTCTTTTGAAAATACAAATGTGATCATGCTGCCTCCCTACTTAAAATCCTTTAATACCCACTCGTTGTACTAAGGATAAACATAAACTTATCACTATGACTTACAAAGCTTTTCATGACCTGGATGGCACATATCCGTGAAGCACATAATATTGGAGCTCACGCCGATCTCCTACTGTCCCCATTTTTCAGATGAAGAACTAGAGAAGCTGAAGTACTTGATAAGATCAGAACGCTAGACGGCAGTTGCGTCAGGCACTGTTTATGGAGGAAACAGGACACGTTTGCAGACCCCCATCACTTGGCTGGCTGTGTTAGCAGAGTTGGAAAATCTACTGCGTCACTCTCCTGCCTCCCGCACTGTTCGGGCTGTGTTCTGATCAATGATGTGTAGGCCGAAGTCCACCAGCTGGCTTCTGAGTTTGAAGCTTTTCTGGTGCAAAACCTGGCGTTACACATCTTTCCCCTTCCTCCTGCCTCCAAGGGGCCATCGTGCCTGGGACCACTTGGAGACGATGAATCAGCCATTCAGAATGCAAGGCAGAAGATGAAAAGAGCCAGCCCCCTGCACCAACCCTAGACTGCCTCTTTTCACCCTTTCTGTTTCATGGAGATAATATGCTATGCTTCATACATTAACCTCACGAAGGCAGGCTTTCTGTTACTTAGAGCCATAGGTTTTTTCTAACTACACAGCTGTGAGACCAGGATTCCAACTAGGAAATCTGATGCCAGAGCCCGGGAGCCTAACCCCATTCCTTCCTGCTTCACTCTGCCTCAGGCTCTCCTCCATCTGGCCACACCAACCTCTAAACCACCATGTTTCTACTTGCCCCCAAACCTTGGCTCTTCCCTCTGGCTGGAGGAATCCCTACTTCTCCTTCAGATCTCAGCTGAAGCATCATCTCTTCAGGGAAGCCCTTCCTGATTGTTTTTCCATCTTTCAGGCAAAATCACGTCCCCTAAATGTGTGTCCATAGAAAGCTGTACGTGTCCCCTGTAACACTTACCGCAATTACAAATAAACAAGTATTTAACGTGTCTTGCCAAGCGACATGGTAGGCTCAGGAGATCAGAAACTGTTTTGATTGTGCACCACAGGCAGTCAATAAATATTTATTAAATGAATGGCCGGAGCAGGCATTCATCACCCTAAGTTAACTCTTGAGCTAGATGGATGGAGATAGGAAGTCACTCATCGCACACACTTGTAACCTCAGAAACACGTCAGGCTGGAATTCATCTTGTTTGACTCTATTAACCACCATAAACATCTCAACAGAAAGGAAGGAGGCAAACTGAGAGGTCCGGAGGCTGAGAGTGAAGGCAGAGTAGATCCCGATAGGAAAGAAAGTCCCAAGGCAGGGGCGATCCCAGACTTAGAAAAGTACTCCTGGAGAAAACTATGTGTCAGGATGGGAGCCACCATGAGAGCTGGGATTACCTTGCAAAAATACAATTGTCAGCAGGCCAAATATAGACATAATATCGTATTTTCTGGGATCTCAAGTATTGCATTCAGCATCCTGGGAGGCTCTTCTGTGGGAAAATGTTTCCAGTTTTATAGTGGAGTTGTAGGAAAATGTTTCAATTTATACCAACTTTGTTTTATTGCCAAATCTCCTGTAGTTTGTCTATTCCATTAAGCAAGAGGTAACTGGTTTGTATCATCTTTTCAAAATCACAATTCCTCGCGCTATTAGAATTCTCTTTTGTCACCCTACAACCAATCTTTTTATAATTGCCCCTCCATTCTGCTGTAAATTCCTGAAGGCAGGAATCTTGTGTTGTATTCCGTCTTGGATTTTTAACACAGTATCGTGCTGGCACCAAACATGAACTCACTCTATCTTGTTATGATAATGAATAAACAAAATGCATAGGCATGTTAGGCATTTAGTAAATACATGTCAGATTGAATTTTTGATACATGACTTGGAATTATTTCTCTTTCAAGGGATTTGTACAGCGAGCATAATTACAGAGCCCACAATCCAACAAAGTCTTCATCACGGAGAAAAACTAGAGGAGTCTGTGTCTCAAGACACTATGAGTTGAAATGGCAGCCTCCTTTTTATCATGTGCATATTTCAAGTGCAAAGACAGCTCAAGACTTGAGATGAAAAGAAAGCCCCACGCTATTTCACTGTTCACCAGTCCTGACCATCCTTCGTGTTCTCTCTCCACCCTGTGTCCTGGAGGTCTAAGGAAAAGGAGAAGGCAAGGGAAGAAGGGAAGGAGAGACAGATGGGACAGGAAAGACAATCAGTAACAGAAAGGAAAACAAGGGATCTGGACGTGGAGCACAGGGTAGAGACTAGAATAACAACGGGAGATAGCACAGTATGGAAGTCAATTTCCTCTCATTTTCTACAGGCTCTAATTTCTTGTCTCTGATAAAAGATGTATGCATATTTGTCAGGGTACCTGGGTGGCTCAGATGGTTAAGCATCTACATGATCTCAGGGTCCTCAGATGGAGCCCCATGTCTGGCTCCCCCCTCTGTGGGGAGTCTGCTTCTCCCTCTCCCTCTGCCCCTTCCCCAACCCTGCCCCCCAGGCTTGTTGCTCTCCCTCTTTCTCTCTGAATCAAATAAATAAAATCTTCTAAAAATGGATGCACATTTGTCTATTTGATCCTAATTCATAACTCCATACTCATAACTTTTTTTAAGAAAAATTAATCTAGAACCAAGTGTCTTTAATTTTGACCACAGTGATCTTGTGGTTTTTGACATCTTTTGTTCCCATTCGTTAAAACCATCAGCTAAGTGCAGAGTGGGGCAGTACCAAGGCTTGAGGAACGCTCCTAATGGCTGATACATACACTCCATTTTCACACTTACAGAAAGTGAAACTTCGGGAGTGAACACTGGACTCCGCCTACTTCATCAATATCTGTGCTTCATTTGCATATTGCACCAATCAAATACATGTGGGTACCAACTCGGTTAGCTGTAGACGTGTGAGTGGAGTCCAGTCCTGACGTGGGATAGAAGAACCATGACAAAAAGCACATGAATAGAAAAAAAAAAAAAAAAGAAAAAAATATATATAATATATGTTTCAAATGCATGGACTGTGTTTTTGAGTGTCTTGAAAAAGAATGAAACTGAAAGAGGCAGTTTTGAAGAAGCCTGCACGTGTCTGAAACCCACATCCTGTTGTTATCCCCCCTGGCACGGGGAAGACGGAGAAGCTGGGAGGTTAACATCCTCATTAGGGTCCCATTAGCTCTGATTTGCAGAGGCCTCTTCTAAAGAGCAAGGTCACGCTCACTGTCATCCCCCTCCACATGGCTGGGCTGTGGACCAGGCCTCACCACTGACGAGCATCATTTACTGAGTAAACATCTGGGCCCAAGAATACAGTGGTCTAATCTGCTGAGCTTAGAACTGAAATTGAAAAGATTCTCTATGTGCTTCATTCCCGCCGCTCTCAGGAGATGCTAAATCACCGATGAGCTGCGGCTCAGCCGCCCAGGGCCTAAAGAAATTATAACAATAACGAGGGGCCTAATGGGAGTCAGCCAGTGAGAAGCAGAGGAACATGGTCTACTCAGACTTTTGTTCTTTCCTCTTTATTTATTTGGTTGAAATGCGTGTGTTTTTGCTTCGGGCAGATGTTGGTATCTTAGCCTTTTGTCCAGGAAGCTGTAGAAGGAGGGAAGGATGACTGGTAGGAAGGAGGGGGGGCTTGCTGGGTGGGAGCAGAGAATATTATATGGGCCAAATGGCATTTTCTGTTGGCCCAGTGATTTTTTTCTTAAAACTATTTGTAATTCTGTTCAGAACTCTTTCAAAGGGTAAAAACAATCTCAATGACCTTATAGTCCAAATAACTGGAGTGTTGTTTTAAACTTGTATCTTGAAGTTCCCCCTGTATGTTACTTCTACTTAACAACCAAAGACTCTTCCTAACGGCTACCCACATGTCTTTTTAATTTTCTAAGAGGAGACCAGGCCCCTTCAAGATGTTCCACTAACTCAGCTCTGTTTCCCTCAGATGTTTCTCCTTTTTCTTCTTCTGAAAAGCATGTGTTGATAGACTACAGGGAATTAAGATTTATTTTTTAGACAGTGTTTTCCCCTGCAACTGTAAGTCAGCCTCCCTCGGAAGGGGAGCCTGGACGAATGATTCTAATGCACTTTGCTCCAGCATTTCCATCTCAATAACCCTTTAAAATGAAAACGGTGGAGAGCAAAGTGAAAAACTCGTCTCCATCTGGAAGCGCTTACATGCAGAGGTGTCTTTAACTTCAGTTGTTTGTCTAGAATTTCCATTTTGAACCGACTTGCCCTTCTCCTCTGGGTACGCTGAAGACAACTGTTTGCAAAATCCATTTTATGCAACGATCTAGAGGCTCCTTCAAACTCAATCCGTCTGGAAAGGCTGATCATGACTCATAAGACTCCTCAGACACACACCAAAAAGTCAGAAGTCAAGGAAAGAGCCGGTCTCTGCGGCCAGGGGGGCCTCCTTACCTGACCAGCCAGTGTATTGTCACCAGGCCGGCTTCCTGCCCGGGACACCTTGACTCCTCTCAGTGAAGGTGTCACCACCTTTTCTCCTGAACAGTCTCAACGTGAAGGCCAGGGCCTGAGTCCAGCAGAACATGTCTTTAATCTTTTTATGGTTCAATATAAAGGTGACCTGAAGAAAAAGCCTCAGGATATGCTTTCAAGATACTGATTTCGGATTTTTTTAAAAAAAATATCGGTCTGTCGTGTCCGGATTTAATCATTCTTTGAAAGAAGCAGGGAGGCGGGGTCACTGGACATCCACAGGGGAAGCTCAGACGACAGAACATTCTACTCCTAGGACACCTGTGCCGTGTCCCCGTCAGCCGGAGGACTCCTCCACACGCAGGCTCTGACTGTGGGCATGCCTGGGCCGGCGGTCACTCTGGGTGGCGTGTGAGGGGAGGGAGGTAAAGTAACAGAGTCCAGAAGGATGGCGGTGAAAGAAAGAAGTGGCACTCTCTCACACCTCTTCCTCTCAACCCCTTCTCCTCGAGCCATCCCGTCCTTCTACTTTGATCACCAATGTGACACCTATAGTTGAGACCTTGAGAGCAAGATAATGACAGAGAGACTGACCCTGAACCTTGAATTACTGAACTAATACCAGCAATGACCTCACTCCAGAAACACTGTGATGGGGGGGGGGGAATAACTGTTTCAAATACTGTTAGTCATTTGCAGCCCCCCCCCCATTCCTAGTTGATTTGGCACAGGGAGGGGGCAGATCAAACAAGAAGCTATTTATTCTTAGAAAGCTTTTTGGAGAGAGGGCAGTTTTGAAACACCCAAGCAAAACTGAATATCCTTCAGAAGATAAAACTAATTTAGCATATCCTGGAGCCTCATGATTTATTTCCAATTTCATGCCTGCAACAACTTAGCATCATTACTCTATCCACTGGTTCATGACATTTATTTAAATGAAGGACAAGACACATCATATCGTCACAACCATACAGCTGCTTCTGTTAACTGTTCGTATCTATGTTTATACAAGTCTGTAACCTTCTTTTTCTGTGTAAAGCAAAGGCACCAGCTAACAGGGAACTCGGCTCACCCTCAGCCCTCTTTATAAAACTGAACTATCATCAGAGAATGTTAAAAGAAATGCAACATAAAGAATGGAAAGACAAATCACCTCGCTTGGCCACTGGAGAGCTGTGTGACATCGTACACGTGACTTTAGGCCCTGAACCTCAGCTTGCTAATCTATAAAGTCGAGAGTAGCATTAGGTCACTCTTCAACTTTCTGTTCGAAAAGTCTGATCATCAGCAATCAAGTTATCTAATCAGGCAATTTTATAATTCCTTTTGCCACCAATATGTTATATGTCACGCCTCCCGTCTATCACCACGGACAACAATATAAATTTTAAAATTTACTTTTAAGAGAGTCAGAGTTCATAAAAACAAGTGGCATTCTCCCTCTTCCTGGCGCATTCGTCTCAATGTCAGTGTTTTCTAAAGATGATCTGAAGTCCTTGCATCTTGCTAGGGTCTACCCAAGGTCCACGGAACCAGAATACTGAGGAGCAGAACCCCCAATCCCCACCTCTCACAAGCATCCTGGGACACTGGACATGCACTCAAGCGTGAGCACCACTGATCTGAAAGCAAATGTCACTGAAAGTATGAAATTGAGACTGGAGTTGATTAAAAGTGGTATCGAGGGTCTTCATGAGAAAGCAGAGTTCAGGCTCAAATTCAGTTCTTAACTTTTCTGAAGGCGCTGATTTAAAGTGATTTTTCATGTATGCAGAGGTAGACTTAACCTTCAGTGAGCATTATCTGCCACATAAATAGAATTCACGGAAATCAGAGTGGAACACTTCCCCCCTTTTGTTCATCCCTGCCGGTCACCATTTGTTTTTATTGTTTTAAATTTAATCCATTTTTTTCACCCTTATTTTAATGCTTCGTCTCACTTATCACTCAAGAAATGACAAGTGTTTAGATCTATTGGTTGCAAGGGCCATATTTTTACGGTATACTAGAATATCACCATCCTGTATTTCTGGCTTCCTTTCGATCCAGTCAGCCATTAATAAACCAAAGAATTTGCTTATTTTGCATCTATGTGTTTATTGATCTCCGTTTGGCCAACTTCGATAGTAATCATTACACTCTTATCTGGTAGTAGACTGCTTCCCTAGGAGTTAAGAAAAAAAAGTTTAGGAATTTCTACTGCCGTTTCTGTATCTGATCAGCTTGAGTATAAACAGTATTGTAATTTCTACATAAACAATTTACTTCTCGAGTACTTTATTCAGCCTCAGCTTAGTTGCACTGTTATTTCTCTAATCGCTGGGATTTAGTCAACCTTCACTACCCATCAGTAAAAATGGTCTCCAAAATACCATGTTGGGTGCAGGTATGTTTTAAATACACTTCCTATGACTGCTAAAAGGAGGAACCAGATCTATAAGACAGAATAACATGCTTTGTTAATATTTCCAAGCCAATAAGCCATTTAAAAGGCGAGATAAAACAAATCAAAATAAGTACACTGAATCAAAAAAAGGGTAAAGCCATTATAATTCCAAAAAATTAATAGCAATCTTAGTCATTCTTATTTCATCACAATAATATGTTCAGCATTTCTAAACTGTTTCTCAATCAAAAAAATGTTCGTGCATCTTGCAAAAAATTAAACTATTAGTGAATCTGGCACAGCACCTTAAAAGGAAGTCTGATGTCCGTTATGAATGATGAGAGCCTCAGAGGGAGACGATCCTACACCGAGGACATGCATTCACCCCAAGGGAGAACCGAGATGCTTGGGACGGAAAGGGAAGGCAGAATGGGGTCCTGGCATTTGACGCCCCCTGTAGTTGGGCTCTGCAGGTATGGAGGGGACCCAGACGACCACGGGACCCCTCTGAGTAGTCACAGTAGTTGGTCTCCTGAAAGGAGCACCCAATTTGGAGTCAAGAGAACTGAATACATGTCCGGTGATCTTTTTTCATCCGTTGTGTAACCCTGAACAGGCCACCATCTCCCTGAACCTGTTCACACCCTCACAAATTGCATGCAACTTTCATGTACTAAAATGACTCCTTCTTGGGGCTTTTGTGAGGACAAATCTAATTAGTGTCTGGAAATCCCTCTGAGGTAAGTGCTGGTGATCATCGTCACTCACACAAGGCCCAGGTCAGCTTGCGAGGTCGTACACCCTGAGCCGTGAGCAAGCACGTCTGGTGTCCCTGCCCGGGCTGCCGCCCCCCATTGGCGCACATGTGCCTCAGCAACCGCTCGGCCCCAGGTACACGGGCTGGGGGTGCCGCGCACAGTCCCTCCCGTCGGTTAGAGCCCCTCACAGGCCACGATGCTCGCAGCTGCTGCGGAACTGCTGACAAGGCACGGAGCCCATCATCCCACCCCTGCCTCACTCCACTCTCTGGAAACTCCCACCCGTGCACGCTGCTGGAGGAAAAAAAAAGACCTCCAGACCCATACCTACCTCTGCAGGAATGCGCAGTCCAACAGACGGAGGCAAAAATAAGCCATTGGAACACAATATGCAACCCTGTGTACGAGTATAATAAGCCATTGGAACACAATATGCAACCCTGTGTACGAGTATAATAAGCCATTGGAACACAATATGCAACCCTGTGTACAAGTATGCTTGAGGCTGAGCTCGAGCTCTTCCTGATTGCTAACATGTCCCGTTCCTTGTGCCACCCACACAAAAATGTGTTCTATTAGGAGTCAGGTTCTATTCCTGACCGGCTTAGTCACACTGGGCAAGCCGTTTTAATTTCCCTCAGCTTTATTTTCTCCGTCTTGGAATCTCTCCTCATCTCCTCTACTTTCCGGAAGTTCCAAGTTATATCTTACAAGCTAATAAAGGCGCATTCTGGTTTAGGAATGGTGCCGGCCTTCGCCCGCCGTAAGAGCTGATGTTACCAAGCCACCTCCTCAGACGCTTCTGAAAGGAACAGGTTGAAAGTAATACCAACCACGGCCATCTTTAATATGCTAACTATATCTTTCTTCAGCCACAAACGTACAACGCTGTTGGGAGAGGAGTGCCGAGGAGCAAGGCCTTCTGGCTTTCACAAAGTGAGCAGATGGCCAGCGTGTAACAAGACTTAGGCTGTAATATTAACCTGAAGAAGTCAGTGCATTTGGATTGCTGTGTAAACAAACCATATTATTTACTCTGTAGTGCATCACACACGTCGTGTGGGCTGCCTTTCATTAGGAATCTGGGAGAGACAGCTACAGGGGAGGAAAAGCTATAGAGGAAGCCAAGAAATTGCCAGCCGAAACCACATGCTCCGTGCAAAGCATTTCAGTCCATGCCAATGGAGAGAAAAGCGGGGGCCCCGCCTTGGCCTCAGTGCTGGTAAGAGGGGCCGAGAGGGAGTCAAGGGGCAGTAAGCGTGATAGGAAAACAAGGCCTTTCCCCATGAGTCACTCCCACAAGCGGTGTAGTCTTTCAAGGGAATGACCAGACGGGCTTCGCAGGCAGCCCCCCAGTATTGAAGTCTGCACAGTGCAAGCCCATCCAAGAGAAAAGGATGAGACAGCTCAGCAGGAAACACTGTGTCCCTCCTCGGTCAGGACTCAGCTGGGCTTTCAGAAGATGACTGCCTCTAAAGAACAGAGATTGCTGTCATTCTGAGCGTCCCTGATGAACAGAAACAGACCACATCGCTTTCTAATTAATTATATCTCAAAGTAGCCCCGAAGGCTCAAATGCCGACTTGACCCCAAGGATAGAAGGCAAGTGCTGACTGGGATATTAATACCTGGGAGTTCGGTGGCATGATGCACTTTTTCTACGTTTCCTGTGTGATGCTATAGCTTTCATTCTTCTCTGATTAGGTGTGTTCTGAAGGATGTGGCTCAGTGAATAGCACACTTGTGATAGGAAGAGTAAGGCCCCTCTGTGATGGAATGTTCAAGGCGTTTAAATTTAGAAATAGTTGCGATTTTTTACACCACAATCTTATCAAAAAGTAAATCTCCCATTCAGCATATCACATATTCTTTCACATAGTAGGCTCACAGGTAATTTTTAAGAGAATGAATGAATGGCTGTTCAGCCTTCCAAGGAAAGGTGTAGCATTCCTCTTTTCTTTTCTTTTTTTTTAAGATTTTATTTATTTGAGAGAGAGAGAGCAAAAGCAATTGCAAGCAGAGGGAGAGGCAGAGGGAAACAGGAAGGGGGAAGCAGACTCCCTGCTCAACCTGCTGAGCCCCTCAGGCACCCTGGGTGTAGCATTCCTAATGCACCGTTTGTATGTGCCTAAAATCTAGGAGAAATGGGTCTATTTCTTTGCAGATGTAGCAGATTCAGCAGCTAGTTGGGCTTTTTGGGAAAATACGTGATATTTAAGGAGAATGGTGGAATTCCAATGATGGGATCAGTGCTGAGCGCATCTCCAGTATAAAAAGTATTCTAATGGAGAATGAGCTGGTTTAAATAAGCCCAGACACAATAAAAAATCACATCTCCATTAAATGAAATTTCTGTCCCATATATGAAGGTTGTGGCACAAATAGACAAAAGAGAGGAAATATCTGATTGTATGTGCTTAATTCAGCCAACACAAACACTGTCTATCCATTTCAATACAGTGTGGAATTGCTCAGTTTCCAACTAGAAGAAAAAAAGAAAACAAAGTATAGAGGAAAAAGAAAAAAACAAAACAAAACAAAACGCCTTTCTTAACAGCTCCTCCAAAGCAAGGAGAAAGTGAGACTTAATTAAATAGGTGAAATGTAATTACCCACGGCTGACCCCAGTGGTGCTCCTCCGCGCTTCATCTTCGAGAAGCATTATTACTTTCCCCATACTGCCCAGGGTAGGGACAGAACCTCCGCGTACGGGAAGCCACTGGCGGGCAACTGGGACTGTGAGTGGAGCCTACCCCTGACAGGGTTGTCCCAAGTATGGTGGGAAGTACCGCTGGGGAAGCCCAGTTCCCTCTCTGGACCTCACTGTGCCTGCTCATTCAGGCCATTTGTTATTTTTACGCACTGTTTGCAACAACTCAGCCATTTTTCCTACAGCAAGAGACTCTGAACCCGTGGCAGGTTTTAAAACCATCTGAAATGTGATTTCATAGGGACGCTGGAAACACGGAGGTGGCTTTCTCTTATGGACAGGCACAGACATCTAGAACTAGGAGGACGCCACTCCTGCTCTCTGGGATTTCTGATCTCCAGTGTATCATGAGAGTTGATGCAATGATGGTATTTGGATACCTTTACTCAATTTTCCCTTTCCCTTTCTATCAGAATGTCATTAAGCACACATCTTAAAAAGTCAGTAAATATATCTTCTCCCTTACAGCTTCCAAGAAACAAACATTTGAAAAATCAAAAATTTGACTTTGGAGGAAGATTAGCATGTAAATCAAGCAAATGGTGGTTGGCTGAAATGAATGTGTATTTGGACTGGTATAAGTCTGAAAATTCAGAAACAGACTTCAGAAAGTTAGGAATCATAAAAAAGAAAGAAAGAAAGAAAGTCAGGAATCAATACAACACTGGTGTCATAATCTGCTTCATTCACCTACCGTGCCCGTGAGTTGGCCATTTTTATTGCTGCTGCTAATTAGAGCAATTAAAAGATGCATCAACTGCTTTCAGAAATCTGAAGTCACCTCTTATTGAAGATGATTAAGAAAAGTCACTGGATGAATTTGTGGGGGATTTGCAGCTCATGCGAGGTTTCCTTCCAGGTTGTTCCTAAAGTAAGAGTCTACAACTGTGTGAATGTGGTGGGGCTCCCAGGGCATCCAGGCACAGGAATCATCATTCGATGCACTTGCTTTAGCTCTCCTTTCAGCCTACATGACTCTCCCATGCTGTAAGCACGGCTGCTACTGAAGGGACCAAGGTTAGCCCTCTCCTGCGCCTACTCACTTTGGCAGATCCTGGCAGATAAACGCAACCCACCAAGAAGCTCTTGTTTTTCTTCACGTTTACCTGAAATGTATTTTCTTTTTATGTTCAGTTAGCCTCCCTACAGTAGATCATTAGTTTTTGATGTGGTGTTCAGTCATTCTTCCTTTGGCTCCAATCAGTTCCCTTTCACTTGACTCTCCTAGTCGCCTTTTGGGGGTCTGTCTCTCTCTCCTTGACCTTTGGATGTTGGGAGTCCCAGAGCTCATTTCACAAACCTCTCATGGGGCCTCATGGCTCTATGTAATGTCTTCGATTCTAGTCGCTGCCGACTGTCAAGTTTGCACCTCTAACCCAGATGTCTCCAAATTCATACATCCAAATGATATCTCTTTTTAAATGCTAAGGTTTAACATGTCCAAAACTGAGCTCCTAATCTTGATCCTGCACAGCCTCTTCTGGTAAACATCAGCCCCATCCTTCTAGTTGCTCCACTAAAAAAACTTGGCAGCATTTTTTAAAGATTTTATTTTTAAGAAATCTCTACACCCAATGTGGGGCCCAAACTTACAATCCCAAGATCAAGAACCACATGCACTACCGCCTGAGCCATCCAGGCACCCCATGACTTGGCGCCATAGTTGACTCCTCCTTCTCACCTCATATCCAACCCATCAAATGTGCAGTCATCTCTACCAGGTATGTAGAATCCAACAAATAACACCACTTCTGCCACTACCAATCTTTTCCAAGACACCGTCCCTTTTTTCTTATTTGGATTAATGCAAAAATCTCCTATCCTCGCTCCTTTTTCTGCCCTTTCTCTCTTCAGTCTTTTTAAAACAATCCATTTATTTTATTTTATTATTTTATTTTTTACTTTAAATTTATTTTATTTTTTCAGTGTTCCAAGATTCATTCCCCATTCCCCACACCCAGTGCCCCATGCAATACGTGCCCTCAGTACCCACCACCAGGCTCTCCCATCCCCCACCCTCTCCCTCCAAGTCCCTCAGTGTGTTTCTGTGTCCAAAGTCTCTCCTGTTTCGTTTCTCTACCTGGATTACCCTACTTCCCATTTACTTTCCTTCTCCTACCGTCTTCTATATTACCCCTTATGCACCACAAGTAAGTGAAACCGTATGATAATTGACTTTCTCTACTTGGTTTATTTCACTCAGCATAATCTCTTCCAATCCAGTCCATGTTGCTACAAAAGTTGGATAATCATCCTTTCTGATGGAGGCGTAGTATTCCATTGTATATATGTACCACATCTTCTTTATCCATTATTCAGTTGATGGGCACCTTGGCTTTTTCCACAGTGTGGCGATTGTGGCCATTGCTGCTATGAACATCGGGGTACATATGGCCCTACTTTTCACTACATCTGCATCTTTGGGGGTAAATGCCCAGTAGTGTAATTGCAGGGTCCTAGGGCAGCTCTATTTTTAAATTTTTAAGGAATCTCCACACTGTTTTCCAAAGCCACAGACTCCTAGAACAATCCATTTAAAACCGAAGTGAGATTATGCCACCGCTCTGCTCAAAACTCCAGTGGGTTCTCATCTCATGCAGAACAAAAACAAACTTCCTTACGATGGTCTACGAGGTCCTATGCAATCTGCCTTCTACTTCCTCTCCCGGGGCTTAAATAACGGATTTGACATAAATTCCCATTTCTTTTTCCCCTGCTCACAGACAAACTGACCACCTTGCTACTTATTCCTGGGACATGAGGGATGCTCCTGTCTCGGACCCTTTGCTCTTTTCCACTAGCCTGCCTGGAACTCTCCTCTACCTGGTATCCGCTTGGCGCTCTCCTCCACCACCGTCGGGGGCTTGCCCAAATGCCACCTTCTCAGTGAGGCTTTATGCACTTTCTATTCAAAACTGACTCCGTCTTTGCCTTATTTTTATTCTATAGCACTTGCCACCACCTAGCATCCTATTTTACTTTTTTGTTTCTTTTTCCCCAATAGAATGTATGTTCCGTGAGAGCAAGGATTTTGGTTTACTACGTGCCTACTGTAGTGCCTGGCACCTAGTAGAAGCTGGAGAGATATTTGTTGAAGGAGGTGACGGAGCCACACAACTAGATAGGACCCTTCTCTCCCATTTTAAAAGACTTCCACAATTTCACAAAAGGCATCCACTTCACGTGGGTCAGAATTCTCAGACATCTTTTCAAAATGCGCATGGTTGGGGCGCCTGGGTGGCTCAGTTGGTTAAACATCTGCCTTCTGCTCAGGTCAGGCTCCCAGGGTCCTGAGATGGAACCCTGCATCAGGCTCCCTGTTCAGATGGAAGCCTGCTTCTCCCTCTCCCTCTCCCCCTGCTGTGTTCCCTCCCCTGCTGACTCTCTCTCTCTCTCTGTCAAATAAATAAATAAAATCTTAAATAAATTTTTTTAAAAATGTGCAAAAATAAACTCTGCCAGGACCTGAAGGTTTTTTGTTTGTTTGTTTGTTTGTTTGTTTTTTAAACAGGTCAGATTATGAACTGAAAGCAAAAAACTCAACAGCAGGTATTTAAATATCTTCCTGGTAACATCTCAGAAGCAGCCCACTGGATTTAGGTATCGCGAACCTGGCTATGCCGCTCTGGCAGAGGCTGAAAGCCTAAGGAAGCTCTCTGGAAATCAGCAAACAGCAGTATTTGGCCTTAAACTGAACACACACAAAAATGGCAGCGCGCCTTTGGAGACCTGGAATGCAGCATTACAGGTTTTCTCCAAAACAGCTTCATTTATTTAACATTACTCTGACCCTTTAACTTCTAACTTGCTACACAATTAAGCTATTTAAGCCTTCGACTTAGCTCTCTTTGTGCAGCAATCTGGATCTAAGCGAAGCAAAAACAACCTACACCTTACTGTTTTGCTAAAGTTTGTTCTGTCCCAAGAAGGTGTTTGCATATGCAAATGTTAGCCCCACATCTGATTAGCATCGCATTGGGTCACGGAGACTATTTCTATCTCACTCTTCCATTCCGTGAACATTTATCCAACCTTGACTATGTGTATCAGGCACACAGAGGCAGGTACTGTTTCTGCCTCGCCTGTTGCAACGCAAAACGTTGCTGTGTAGCGCTGATGGCAGGAAAGTTTGTTACCATGGAAACAAGAGGACACTCACAGTCAAGCCTGGCCTCAAGTTGCCTTGAAAGTACCGTGCTGCTTTTGACAGCCATGAAAAACAATCTGAATCCCGGACAGTGTGTAAATCGAGGCCATAATCTTGTCCCTCTTGCACGGCCTTTCTTACTTTCCCAAAGGGTCTGCAAATGGTTTTGGAAGAATGGTTTATTTACGTCTTGAAAAGTTAAAAAGAAAAGTTCTACTTCGATTAAAAGGGACAGAATTCGCTGGGTTTCATCAATATTTGACTTGGGAAAAACTACGCTAGCCCCAAATGGCAATTTCATGCAAATGAAGGTGATTTACTTTCATATATTTACACAAACGATTGTTAATTTTGCAAAGTGTTTTACTTCTTTTGAAGCTTCCATCTCTCTGCCTTTATCTTATTTATATTTTTTCCTTTCTATTGCAAATTAGTCTCCAGAGTGCTAAAAAGGAAAAAGAAAACAAACACTGGATTTAGGGGTAAAAGTTCTCAATTTGAGTCCCGGTTCTTCCATGTAATAGCTCTGTGGG
Organism: Spilogale gracilis; assembly: GCA_004023965.1. NCBI lineage: Eukaryota > Metazoa > Chordata > Mammalia > Carnivora > Mephitidae > Spilogale > Spilogale gracilis. The sequence continues at coordinate 23,173 of PITA01012177.1, forward strand.
TTAGGACAAGCTACTTTGTGACCGGGAGACTCCATTTTCTCAGCAGCAGAATGGGGTGAGAGTACTGCAGATTATTCTGCGGTCTAAATATCAAGGGAAGTCCCCGGCTGCCTGGTAACATAAAAAGCAAGGATATCTCCAGTCACCGTATTAAATCTGTGACATAAAGCCAGATGCCTTCCTCTCCCAGGCCTTTGTTTCTCATGCATAAAATGAAAAACTCTTAATCTACTAAATTCTTAGGACTCTTGTGGGAGTCAAGTCCCTATGTTGACATTTTTATAATATATGATCCATGCTCATTATGAGACATTATCATTCTATTTTCCTGTCTCCTTTCTTTGCTGCAATTTTTCTTGGTATTTTCATTTAGTCACAGCTCTCTTTCTAAGCATTTCTCACCTTTTTCTCTAAAGACCTCTTTACTTACAGCTCTCTCTACTGTTTCCCTGTTGTTATACTTTTATTTCTCTGTTATTAACCATAAAATTTTAGTGCAGTTCTTATGTTTTTCCTTATTCTTTATAATTATGTATTTATTTCTATTGTGAATTTTTAAAAAATTTTATTTATTTATTTGAGAGAGGGGGAGGAGCAGAGGGAAGGGGAGAAGGACTAGCAGATTCCCCACGGAGTGTGGATCCTGACCACTCGGGACTCCATCCCAGGACCTGAGATGAAGGCAGACGCTTAACCAACTGAGTCAACCAGCTGCCCCGCTATTATGGATTTTTTTTTAAAGTCAGAAATATTAAATCAGGTCACCTATCAATTAAACATATTTTTAATGAATAGGACAGCAAATGTGGAAATCCATGGGAAAAAGAAAATGCAATTTGAAACAGAAGCTGCTATCTAGAGCTCATAAGCCTATTCTTTTTTACATTTTTACATTTTCAATTTGTTAGAAAGATACATTATTCTAGTAAATATCCAAATAATACAAAAAAGAGTAAATATCATCTGCATCCAACCACCTAGAGATCATTAGTATAAATATTCTGAACTGTCATTAATCTCATTGCATGTAAGTACATATATATTAGACATGTATGATTTCACATAAATGGGCTCATATTACACATGATATTGTGACACCAATTTTTTCATTTAATGGCTTGTTGAGTTAATTCCGTGTTTATGTTTATGTACTGTGTCCTAACTTGTAAGGCCTGCATACTTTTCGATGTATAGGTACATACTGTGATATGTAGGGGGACAGTGAGGTTACTTCTGTCTTTTAATTATTCCAAACAGTGCTGCAGGAAATAACTTTTATACCCAGATGCCCTTAAAATAGTGGCTAAAAACATAATTGGTGAACCATTTCTTAAACACATTCTAACTTTTACACTGTCCTCTGTATCCAGAAACTAAGGAATTATTTTTTTTCTTACAGTAGAATTTGGACCATGCAACGCCTTAATGCGAGGTTCAACATTCACTCTGTTGTTAGTGTAACTCTAGCGTGGGACACTGGGCGAGGACAGAGACTGTGTTGCCTGACCGGTTAATGTTCACTAATTTAAATATTCCTGCTATATAAATAGCGGCACCTACACACAAATCTTGCCTTATGCTATAAACCAGTGAAAATAAGGCCTCTCTCTTCAGGTTTCTCTCGTCTGTCTTATGTCTGCTTTAACTACCTGGGATGATTATGATTGGCAGTATCTCCCTATCATTAGTTCCTCACTATGGGAGACAGCCAAAGTTTTTAACCCATACAGACCTCTAGAAACGTACCCTCCTTCAGCAAGCGTATTTGACACTGACTAGAAAACATCTAACATGGTGAATATGTGAAGAATTCAGAGTGCACAAGCCAGGAGGACTGCAGGGAAATGGTGGTTTTCGCTGAGATGCTTTGATATATCATGACCTGGAAACTGGTACAGAATCTCAGGAAAAAGAAATGTGAAATAAAGTTTCCTAATCCATTCTCCATTTCTAGAGAAGGCGATAATTGGGGAATAAACATAGTGTAAGAGATACTTGTTTTATTTTTTTTCTGCCTCAAACCAATCCATCGTACTCAGGGGGAGGGAGGCTCGGCCACTGATAATGGAGCAATCACCATGCCATTTCTTAGCACAAACGATAATCTCTTTGCTCCCAGGGAGATGACAGCAAGAACAATTTCTTCCTCTTGTCTGTGCCCAACTTTATTTTTTTTTAGCTTACCGTGAAACTCCAAAACAGCAACGTGACAGGGACCCACATTGAAGGGGTGAAATGCCCATGTCTGTCCTTGAACAGAGTACCTCCAAAGCTGTTAGGGTCATGCCAACCTGGATGGATGGCCACAGTTCCAACCAAACATGACACAGAAGGTAAAACTGGCTTTGGGCCCCGTGTAGTTAAGTCACCCCATGCACTTATACGTCCATGTTTTTTAAAATACCAGTTAGGCTGAAATGACTTGAAAAATGGCTATTAGCAAGTAGATGAGGTGAAAAAGAACATGGTTAGCTCCCCATTTCACCATTATTTCTCCCCTTCTTTTCCATATAAGCAGAAGGAAGACATGGCTTTCCAGGCAAAACAAAAAAGAAAGCTTTCACTCCCTGCCCTGTGTCTACACACCTAAATCTGGATGGTACTGTGATAAATGTCGTAGGATTGATTCATTCATCCAAGTGATGTTTATCAAGTGTTTAGCTCACACGTGGGAAGTACTACCTAGAGCAGGGTGCAGGCCTCTGCACGCCAAACGGGGCCGACGCCGCGTAGAAACTCACAGTCCGAGAGATAAGCAGCACGATTCAAGGCGATATGTTTTAAGTGTCCCTTCAGGCCCACAGATGAGTGCAAAGAAGTGAGGACTCACTCCTGGAAAGCGTTGGGAGAAAGCACTGGAGAAAGAATGCCATTTTACCTGCCACACTCGAGACAAATCAAGACTAATGAATCTACAATAATCTTAAATAGATTATAAGCTACCTTAGCCGAATTAAATCTTTACAAGCACTAATCTGGTATTCTGAGAAAGTTCATTAGGTAAACAAAATAAATGGCCTGGCATACAGTAGGTGCTCTATAAATGCCAATATCCTTCTGTAGAGTTTTTTGTTTTTATTTTCCTTTTTGTTTTTAATTCCCAGGGCAGTAGACCCCACGCTAGAGTGACCATCAGGACCCCCTGAAGAGCTTATTAAAACAGAGCACTAAGCTCCACACTCAGTGCCCAGCTCAGAAGGTCTGGAGCGCGTCCAAAATTTTCGCGTGTAACGAGTTTCCAAGTGATGCTGACACCGCTGTTCCGAGGACCACACTTTTGAGAACCACAGCCCTAGGGAAGAGCTTAGGGGCTCTACGAATTTGATTCTGTCATCTTCCATATCAGAGATAAGTCTGAGCTTTTAAATTATGCTTTTCTTCTTCTTCTGTCTTAAAGAAAAGGGGAAATAAAAGTAACACCACTTTATATACCCCTGACCTTTTGGTTAGCTTGGGCAACGACTTCCCACGTAGAGTAAATTAATCGTTTCTTGCATGCTTTGTGCTTTGGAAAAAGGAAAACAGATTCTGTTCAACATTTACAACACGCTTCTTCATCTGTGGTCACTGTGTTAAGCACCTCGGGACGGGTCTCTGCCCGGAAGGAGCTTACACTGCAGTCCGGGGGACAGCCCAGCTAATCGGTCATTAGGGTTCAGTGTGTGAAGTGCTATGATGGATTATGATAAAACAAAACCGAAGGAGGATTACGAGGAGGTGAAGGAGGAACCAACTCAGGCCGGTGAGCTGCAGAGGAGGGATCACAAAGGCTTTCCTGATGAACTGATCCACCATTCGCGGAGTAATGACGTATGAATAGGAGTTTTAAGAGACAACAGATAAGAGAAGGGCGGTCCAGGCTGCAGGAATAGCACAGCACCATCAAATGCACTGGCTCTTTCCAGGGTCGTCAATGGTTTTCTTCAGCAACACTCTATCACAAAGGTCTCTGTGTGCTTTGCTAATGAATTTGAACCTATGGTACACATAAGGACATTTTAGAAAGATCTTTCTGACAGCTGCCCATTGGAGGGATTAGCCTAGAACCTGGTAATTGCTTGGGATATTTTTGTAGCAATACAAGTGAGAAAATGTGGGATCTGGAAAAGCTAACATTGTGGCAGTGGGGATGATGGGGGAGAGAGGACTAGGAGAAATAGGAATGAAGCAGACAGTATAGGAAGGGGGCCATCATTTCAACTGAAAAGTGACTGAGAGGGTGGAATCCATTAGAACTCCTGTATTTCTGGCTGAGATGAAAGACCATCACTTACTGACATAAAGAATAGAAGAGAAAGAGCAGATCTGGAAGGGAAACTTGAGATTAGGACCCTGAAACTGACGTGACTGTGTGTCATCCGCGTAGACACGGCCATTACAGTTGAATATATGGGCGCAGGGCACAGGAGGAAGGTCATAAACCCTGGCTCTTATACGGGGTCACCCAGGAGAGTGCACGAGTGAGACGATCCATTACCAAGCTGGTTATGGATCATATTTTCATTACAGGGCGAGAGGCAATATCAGGAGGGTCTCCCCATCACTGGGATGGTCATCTGCGATGTGCAGTGCATAAACGCCCATCTGTCCGTACGATGACCTTCCGTTCATTTCTACACTCAGCACACAGAAGAACAAGAAGATATTCTATGCTGAAGTCCCTTTGCAAACTACGAAACGCTGTATAAAATGTAAGGGAAGATGCAAGGGGGGAAGAAAGGTGACAACTGACGTTTCGGGCACCGGGCCAATTAACTAGGGTACTGAATCTATCCTCAGTCCTCTGTCAATCAGACATCCTCCACTTCCCTTGTACATTTTGCATGAAATCTCGTGTGTGGGTTTGTTTTTGTTTTTTTTTTATGGGAGTGCCAGCCCTGTGGCTCACCTCTGTTTTTGCTGACCTCCCGGTTGAGCCGATCTAGAACTGTGGTAGCGTGAATTCCTGCAGAACTCTAAAGCCATCCCACTGAGAGAGCAGCAGCTGTCTCATGTACCTCTCTGGGCTGACAAGGATGGGCTGTAACTCACAGCATGTCTGTGTCCCTGGAGGAACTGGGCACTTTATTATGGGGATTTTATGCATCTCAAAAAAAAAAGGTCAGGTCAGGGAGAAAATGGTACATGTGAGCTGAGCACTTTATTAAAAATAATATAGTATTTGTGCTGTTTACACCGGGATCAGTCCAAAACTAAATGAATCTGTCATGTGTAACATGTTCATAAATAGATCCATATAGAGATGGAGCGCTACGACCATTCACAGACCCACACAATCATTCTTCATCCCAAGTGTGAACCATTGAGCTATTTCAGACACCGGCTGTGAGCTTCCAAATTAATTTTGGAAAGAGGACACTGTGTAGTTGGTTGGTAGGTAGAGTAAAAAGAAAACAGAAAAATCAGTATGCATGCCAGTTTAACTGGTCTTCTATTTCTCAAGGAAAGGGAGCGATCATCTCCCTTTTAATTAAAAAATGAATTATTTTATTTATTTCTTTTTAAGATTTTATTTATTTATTTGACAGAGAGAAACACAGCCAGAGAGGGAACACAAGCAGGGGGAGTGAGAGAGGGAGAAGCAGGCTTCCCGCCGAGCAGGGAGCCCGATGCGGGGCTCGATCCTGGGACTCTGGGATCATGACCTGAGCCGAAGGCAGTCGCTTAATGACTGTGCCACCCAGGCGCCCCAATTATTTCATTTTTTTAAACAGGGGCTCCTGGGTGGCTCAGCTGGCTAAATGTCTGACTCTTGATCTCGGCTCAGGTCTTGATCTCAGGGCAGTGAGTTCAAGCCCTGAATTAGGGCTTAAATTAATGAACTAATCAATTAATTTAAATGAATGTATGAATAATTTAAATAAATAAATAAATAAATAAATAAATAAATAAATAAATAAATAGCAGGCAATGAATAGCCAGTAATTTCCTCACCTAGACTCACAGTAATTTGTTCCTTGCCAAGTGCAAACCTATAAATCTTGAAACTACTATTGAATCTCTTTTTTTTTTCTTCTTAAAGATTTTATTTTTTATTTATTTGACAGAGAGAAACACAGCTAGAGAGGGAACACAAGCAGGGGGAGTGAGAGAGGGAGAAGCAGGCTTCTCGCCGAGCAGGGAGCCTGATGCGGGGCTCCAAGCTGGGACTCCCGGGGTCATGACCTGAGCCAAAGGCAGCCGCTTAAGGACTGAGCCACCCAGGAGCCCCTGAATCTCTTCTTTCTCCTGACCTGTACAATGTCCAGATTCACTTCTATTTTTCTCCTGTTGTTTACTCTTCTGGTTGCTTTGTTCCCCTTGTGCATTCTCTATTTTTTATCTTCTTCCTAGGAAGCCAGGGATGATTTCATGGAATTATGGAAATTTTCACTTGAAAGGAATCTAAGTACATCAGCAACATTCCTGACAGATGGTCAAGTGGGTCTGGGCCTGCACCCTCCTTCCGACAGAGGATTCCGCATGGCACACCGAGCTATTTCATTACTTACAGATCACCATACGATGCCCAAGGTACTGCTCTATTTGCAACACAGTCTGAGGTATTATATTGGAATATTATATCATAATGGTGAGTGGTAGCTAAATGTCCTTTCCCTCTGGTGTAATTGAATATGTTAGTGGTTAATTGAGCTACATAATATTATTGTGCAGTACAAACCTCTCTCATTTAGTGCATACATTTCCTACTCTCAACGGTGAGCTCCCAGTTGGGGTACATACTTTATCTTTACTTCTGGACCCCCCTTACCTAGCACACATTATAAGGATTTAGTACGTCAATTTACCTCTTAGCTGAAGGAACTGAAGTTTGCAATGGTAGTTCCAAATGTGAGTACATCATTTAAGAAACAATGATATTAAAATCAAAATTAATTATACTTACTATGTGAGGCTTTTCAAATCAGGCGCACTTGGGAATTTTGTTTTAAAATGAAGTACGAAACTGAACATTCAATGTAGCTATCACTGGGAGTGTTATTCAAAAATATTTAACAACCCAAAAGAAGATGCTGGGAACCCGAGCTCCCACAAGTTAGCATGTGAGGATGATTCCAAGGGAGTGTAAGAAACAGAGGACAGCACCCCCAGCCCGCCACCTCATCTGGGGGCAGGGTTGGGAGAGGGCAGGGGGTATGTGAGACACTGAGCGTTTGTTCACAGCTGTTAGTGTTGTTGTCAAGGACGTATATCCCGTCAGGGTCCAGGTATGTTCGGGCTGGGAGAAAAGAAGCAAGCAGGGAGCTACAGAGGACAGGCTAGGGTAGACCCTAGGGGCATCTACCTGGGGCTCCTAGGCTCTGGCATCACATGGTGGTAGGAAGCACCAGTATAGGAGAAAAGGAGCAATGGTTTTTACCCATGTTGATCAACTAACTTAGCAACCTTGGTTACCAAAAATGTTAAAATCTGCCTTTGATGTTTTGGAATATCTCTAAGCTTTTCAGTGAAGTGGAGTGGGCCTTTTGATCTGAACAAACTACCACCACCACAAGACAGATCATAATTTAAAAGAAAAAAATGGTTGTGTATACATTTGGGATGGGGAGGGACCACGATGAAGGCAATCTTTGCCGTGGAAGAAGAGTCACAGAATTCTTTTAACTCAAGCCACTGCAGCGGGTTTAAATTCCTTTTCAATCTCAAAATCGGTCTCAAATACAACTTTTCAAGGATGTGTCTCCTGGGTGAAGCAAAGTATACTGATGTCCACCCTCAAAGACCAGGACAGGCCAAGTTTTCATAATCAAAGCAAGTTGAAGTTTGCAACCATTCTCCTGATTTTTCTTTTTTTTACTTTTTTGTTGTTGTTTTTAAAGCTCCTTCTGTTTAAATTACTCTATGTTAATGTTAAATTAGAAGATGCACTTTTGCCTGAAATATTCAATTCAATTACTTGGAAAAAGTGAGTATTCTTGGTTCAAATAAGGCAAAAAATTCTGCTTTAACAATCTAGCCAAGGTCACATATCATCTTCCTACAATCGGTAGTCATACTGAGTTTTATAATTCAAATCTGAATGAACTCAAAAATTTTATACTACCCTCGAGAGGTAACTGTAACTTCCTTCATGAATTAGTAAATAACCTTCAAAAATTGGAATGTGAACTCTGTCATCCCTCCCCTTTTCCTTCAACCTAAAAGTATACACTTGCAAAATTTCTTCCTCTTATTTAAAGGAGAATCTCCTTTAAAGGCCATTTTCTAGCAGACAATTCATCTAACTGCTGTATTTTTCCATATATGATGCCAGGGAACAGAAACAAGTGAGATAGTTTCTTATATGATATAATTTTTTCCACTAAAAGCTCAGGAAAGCAGGAACCAATCCATCAACAAGGGCAAACAAAAGATTGTGTAATCCACAAACTTTAACTTTTGATCACTTATAAAATGAAAAGCTAAATAAGCCATAAACTAAAGAGATGGTAACTGTCAAGGTGTAGATGGTTCTCCTCTCTGTTCGCTGCAAAATTATTCATCTTTGTACTCCCCACTGGCCTTGCTATCCAACACTAAACTCACAATCATGGTTCTTCTTATCTATTATAATTCTGCATCAGTTTTTTAAGCAGAGTTCTAATAAGGGCATTCGTTTTCCAGCACATTTTTTTGGTAGATGTGTGACTTTGGTGTTATTTTTTATGATGTCTACCAGAGTACTTAACATGAGTAATGGAAACAGAATATCAAGATGCCCTATACCAATAAAAATAAAACGCAGGGACTGGGTGCTATAATCCTCGTTTTCTCCAAAGGTGAAATTTAACACTAATGAATAACTTCTTTTGTCCTAAAAGAACTAAGACCTATTGAATTTGAGTCTCTAGCTGGAGAAGTCATTAACGTGGTGAAAAATGTGATTCAAGCCTGCCATTTAAGAAGCTAGTAGAGGCACATGTTGACTAGACCGACCAACACCAGCCCTCTATGTTCCAAAGTCCAGCTGGATTCAAGGGCCACCAGTCATTCCTGATTGAGCTATTATACATTAGTGATTTATCCTTGCTTTCTTTTACATTTTCAGTCTTCTTCTCTACTTGCTCATTTACCTGTGCCTATAAGTGTATTCATTATTCTAACGTAAAAAAAAAAAGAGAGAGAGAGAGAGAGAGAGAGAGAGAGAGATTCTGGTTTCTACCTGTCTTCCTAGGACTACTTTCTTCTTTATGCCTTCAAAATCTTTGAAAGAATTCTTTACATATTTGGTCTCTACTTCCTCATCTCCTGCTCTATCTGTAATTATCTTCCTTTCTCAAAACTTGACTAAAATTATCTGTCACTTTGCCCTCTAGATGGTCACATACATGCTTCTAATTATCAAACTTTTCTTTCTGTCCTCATCCTCTTCTATTTCTCTGTAGAGCTTGATACTATATATTACCTTCGTTCTTAAGATTCCTTTTTCCCTTGCCTACTAGTTGAAAGGAAAACCTTTCCTCCACCCACACCCTTAGAAAGTAGGCAATTCCTAATGGATACCACTTTCAGTTTATCTACTTAGCACGACATTCCACGCCCACAGATTTCATCCTCAAAGACATGCGTGTAGCTTTTAAATTGCTGTCCCTGGATATGAAACTTTTCCAGAGGCCTGGATCCATATTTTAATTGCTCAACAAATGTTTCAGCCTGGCTATCTCACCTGCTAATACCTCTAGTTTCACGTATTCCAAATCAAACATGGCCATCTTTAGCCTGCCTCCCCCCCGCCCCCCTCAACCCAGTCTTCCTACTTCTTTTAATGGTTTTACCTTTCCAGATGAATAACGTTTTTTTTCTCTTGATCCTCAAAACTGAACTGATAAGTGGTTTTTCAAATATGAGATTTGGAAATGTAACAGTGAATCTAACTGAATTTGCCTGCTTCTTTGTGATCGCAATACTTATTCTGGGCCTTGAGGGCCAGTGTCAGACTGATGGTGCCTGGGACACCACTCCACTTATTTCAGCTTAAAAAAGATTCTGAGCTCTGACTACGTAGGCCTAGAACTCTGCTAGCAATGCAGCTTTCGTTTTCCGGGAAGAGAGGACCCCACAGTGGTGGGATTGATGAAATAAAGACAATGAGTTTGGATCAATGTCTTCTGTCTTTAAAAATCTCCATGAATACTTTCCCTAATGAAGGAATCAATTTCTTCAGTTCCCCTAACTCATCATTTTGCAGTAATAATCACCATTTACTCCGAACCTGGAAGGTGCCGGGCACTGTCTAACCACTTTTAAAATAGTTTCTCTGTTAATCCTCCTCATTAGCTTATGAAGTCCAGGACCTATCCATTGGTCCTGATAATGCGCACTTTACAAATGAAGATATTCAGCCACAGAGAGAGGTTAAGGAGCTTGTCCGAAGTCACACAGCTATGAAGCCAGGATTGAGCAAGGATTCCAACCACATAAACCAACATGCTTAACCAAAATACTAACCCTCCTCCACTCATATTTCTCTTGTAGCACATATGACAAATATTTGCTTTTGTGCTGGTCTCCTCACTTAGAATGTGAACCCCACTAGGGAAAGAGGAGGTATCATTTCTTAAACCGTTATTCTTCATAATATAAAAAGGGCCTAGAAACTGGAATGTAGTGGGAATTCAATAAATTGTAACTAATATCATTCATTTTTATCATTCTTATTATAGATTTGCCACAAAGCAAACCATTAATTAATGTCTGTTGAATAAGTGATTACGCTAATTCCCCAGCGTGTCAAAATGCATCTACTTATGACCTGGTCTCATGAAAAATATGTTTGTGGCAAGAATGTCAAATAACTTTTGTTCCATATAAGCATTCTCATCAATCCCTGGAACAAAAATTCATTTAACCACTCCAGCATGGAATTAGCCAATGTAAACATATCTTTACATGGTGGGTATATCACTCAGTGATCTCGATGTGGCCCCCAAATTTTGCATTCAAGTATAGTTGTGTACTCTAGAGTCAAATAAAAGGGAGCCATGAATTCACAACACAAGAGAGAGACAGCCTAATGGACTATTCCTAGGATGAAAATGAATGGACTTAAACGGAGAGATTGTGCAAAGATACCCGTGGTTAGCAGTTATCAGATCAGAGATAGAAAAGATATTAACTGAACTTGGAAGAATAAAGATTATTGTCATCAGGTATTTTCATAAAGGGGCCCCAGACAACCTGTTATTATAAGAGTGTTACACCATGGGAGAAAGTGAAAAGCAATAGCTCTCTTAAATGTATTTGATTAACAACATCTGCTAAAATTCTCTAACAAATGACCACAGTCAGAAATATATATGTCCTAAAGAGAAACTGTTGGTAGCTAAGAGGCCCTTTGGGGGAAATTCATCTGATGAAAACCCTCTGGAGGATGTAAAGGGGATTATGCGAATGCATACGTCTCCTTCCAACCTCGGATAGGATAAATTTTTTTTTTTTTTTAAGTGAAACAAAGTTCAACATTGGATGCCTTTCTAGCGGCCAGTGCCCACCAGGGATCTTTTGACTAGAACTGATGAGCTAAAGCAGAAATAAGCTGAGAAACTTTAATTTCACATATATGCATTAGAGAAACATCTACTGTGGGTTTTGTCCTATATGTTTTGGTTTAAAAAAGAGTAGAGAAATTTCAAATGTAATATTTCTTTCAGAATCAAAACATAGAGGGCTGGGACAGTCTTAACAAACAATCTAATGAAAGCAGAGTATTTTAAGGCGGAATCATTGAATATTCAATATCATCTTAGTAAGTGGAGGAACCAAGCACTGGTGTTACTTTTAGATGTTTTTGCCATTATAATACTCTTCTTCTGATATTTTCTTTTGATGTATATTTACTTATATTTATGTATGTTTATAATACACATAGTATTGTGATTATCGTAGTGTTTAATTCCATGTTAGGAGATCAAATGGCTAAAAAGTTAAGGAAACACCAATCTTTCATTTTAATACTAATTCAGAGAATGCATGACAGGAGTGGCTGTCAGCTGCATCATTAATGCATTTTGCTTGCACTTTTTGTGGAACTGGGACATTGGATCCCCAAAAGGGCTCCACGCGAACTCTGAGACTAGGTAGAATAGTCTCCTTTTTACTATGTCACTGAAATATTGATATTAGGTGTTATAAAGCTGAATGACAAATCTTGGGAACCACCTGAAAACCACAGGAAATATTTTATCCCTCTTTAATACATGGAAATAGTTGGTGGCAAAAAATAAAGGAAGAAAATAAAAGAAAGAATTCAGAGTTGAGAGTAAATGTGCAGTATCTTCTAATGTGATCAGGACACTGTTACTTGAGGCTGACTATCTACTATTTTGGAAATTATGTTAACTCAATATCAGCTAGAACAAACTATAAAACAGACAAGCACATTTTCCAACTAGCCTATACAGTGAAAAATCAAAGCACTAAGCAACAAATGCTAATATCATGATTATTCATGTAATGTCCAATCTGACTCCTCATTAACCTATAATATGAGCTTTAGCTATGAGGCTGGTAAATACGTGGCATACAAACATTTGGGTATTATGAATTTAAATTGGTTTTAATGATCTCCAGAAAGTCTGGCAACACTCAAAGGGTTTTCCTACTACACATGTAAATAAAGGTCTTTCTGGAAGGATGATACCTAAATGTAGAATCAAATTTTTTTCAGTTAAAAATATAATCTCCCCACTAATAAGCCAAGCCAGCACATGTTGAATTCTCGATAGATGTGTTTTGATAACTAACTTTGTATTTTTCCAACTGCATGGCTCTGGCGGTGCCCTTAGGGACAGAAAGTTGTCATGGGGAAAGGTGGAAGTGATATGGATAAAGCCTGTTTTCATTTTCCAACCATCTTCGAAACCTACATTCACCCTGAGCACTTTAGTCATGAAATGGCAGAAGGACAGAAAAAGGCTTGGAGGGATAGGAACGCACTCAGTTCTACATGAAACTTGACTTTCTAAAACCATGGTGGGGAAAAGACGGCTCTGCTCAGATTGAAACTTTTTGATTGAGTCTATACAGAACGTAATCTCACCTAAAGAACTTCATTTTGATTTAACTATGAGTCAATTTGGCAAGAATAACTTCCTGGATGGATTAACAAGATTAACTGGAAAATATTGATTCTTCACATCAAGGAACGAATCCGTATACTTGCAGCGCCTAGGATCTTAGTAAGCATAAATGTCTGTGGACTTGCATACAACTCACGTGTGAACGAATGAATAAATCATTTGTAGTTGCTGATAGATTTGAAATACAAAATCCAGATTTTTAATATATCCATAAATATAACCCTCTCGACTCCTTTAGAAACCTAAAATCATCAAACTTTTCTTAAAAGCAGGCTACACTTATAGTCATATAGTCATTAAACATCTTACCCTGGGTATTTATTTAAATTATTAGAAATCCATCAACCTAGCTAACCCGGGACAGTTTTAAGAGAACTGCAGAATAGGAAGTATAGGAAGAACACAGTAATATGGCTAGATTGACTTTATTGATTTTCCAGAGTATGTTTTTTATTTGGCCTCATGCACTTATTTGGTGTGTCTGAAGTTCTCAGGGAACCAGGTACACGCATCGTATATTCAGAGGGGCAGAACTTCCTTTCTGTGATCACTCCGAAGCATTCTATCACTTAATGTCCCTTTTATTATGAAAATGACTTCATGCTTGGGAGGAGACTGGGCATAAATCCAAACTAAATTAATAGTTGGAATCAGGCAAAACGTCCTCTAACCTTCCTCACTTTTCTGAAACTTAGAGTGGATTTTTATTCCTTTGTTAGCCTTTAGCAGAGAATGAATATCAAATACCCTCCAACCACCTCTTCTTGATGGCTAATGTCCATTTTGTCCTGTAAAATAATGGGGAAATGTTGGTGATTTGGGCAATATCTTGCACCCTGCAGGTACTTAATGGGCTTTATTCTCCCCAAAGCTTTTCTGGCTCTCAGGTAATAAGTTGAACTCCAGAGGAGACGTAGTTACTCTATCAGCCCAGTAGAGTACCATTTGATTTACCACTCTGCTGCACAAAATGGTACCCTGGTGGCTTGAAAGAGACAGTGGGGAGAATGTGGCTCATTAAGTAGTAATTGATGCTGCTGCTACTACTACTGTTAGTGCTGCTGCCAAAATAACTGTGTTGCTTCCATTCTGCCTGAGACTGAGAACAAGCACAGTTCATCCCCTAGATGATCCGTTGTCAGGCTCGCCAAGCTGACTTGTGAGACGACCAAGATTTCAAGACCCTCACGTGCCCCCCCATTGCCTGAACCACGTGCTACCTCCTTAATCCACAAATGCATTACTAATCCTCAAAGATTCTAATGAGATATCATTTCCTATGAGTAAATTTGTAGGTATTTGCTATTTACCCTTGAAGTATCAACTTTTCTAACTTTCACAAACTGGGGTGGAGACCTTTGTGAACTGGTCTTGTATACTGCCTACTTTCTTAAGGAGTATCTTGACCACAATGCAACCTATGTCTAAGTAACACAGAACCATTGTTATTAACAATAATTATTGTACCGTGTCCAGAAATGGCAAAGCCCCTATAGTTCACATGTAATGTCACGTGCCACAATTTCTGGTTACTGGGCTTTCCTGTTTTATTTTGCTTTTTATAATTTTTCTGACTCCTTCTGTCTTACCAGGCTTGTCACTTTTTGCTGAGGTTGCATCACAGTGTACTTTTTGTGGGTGAATTTATCTAATTTCTGAAGGCAAGAAAACATGAAATAAAAATTCATTAGGTAACTAAGGATTTAGAAGACAGAACGGCGTCTTCTGATAACCATGTGGCTGGAGTCTGTATTTGTTCCTCGCCAGCTTACTGGCTGTTTCTTAGCTAGATTCTATATTGTTGAGGTTTTAGGAAACATAATGTCAAGATGAGTGAAATCTTAGTTTATGTGACTTAAAACTCTGCTTCTAGTATATTATCTTTCCCTTTCATCCTACAGTTTTTATTTTCACTTCTATTGGCATTGTTTTCCTGAAGGCCTCCTTATAGAAGCAGATATTTATCATTAGTATCTGTCTTCTGCATCTTGTCTATGTATATATGTGTGATATTTGTGTATATATACACACACACATGTGTGGGTGTATTGTGCATGTGTGTGGAGGGAGCGCATGCATCAACTTTTTATTCATAAAATACTGCTCACCATGGTCTCTTTGAAGGTTATGGCATGTATGTAATTGTAAAAGACAATTACTTGCTATTACGACCTTCACCTTCGGATCCTGGGATGGCTGGCTTTGTCTCTGCTGTCGATCTATGTGCTGAAGAATATCTTTATGCAGCATGTGAGTCTCTATTTAACATTTATATATCAGGAGAAACATTCTTCTTAGGAATTTTTAGGAATACCTGAGTACTAGTAAGTGCATATAACAAATGATCTCCCCCATGCTGGCGTCATCTTAGCCTGTGGCACGAAACTGCTACTGTCGTCCCCGGAAGGAACTCCACTCAATCAGTTCCCTTCTCCTCCAGCTGGTCATCTTTAGTCCAATAAGGCAGCATGTGATGGAGTTGGTCCAAAGGAAAAAACTGGCTTTACCATGAAATCATATAAAATTTTAGCGCTCCAAGGGGCATTAAACATAACACTTTGGGTAGCAAGAATATGGAAATTCCATAAAAAGGAGAGAGTTTTGTGGAGGAAAGGGAATGAATTTTCATTGACTGAATGTTCCTTATGCCCTGGGCCTTAGACTACCTGATATACTTTTTTTTTTTTCATTTAATCCTAGCAGAGATCATGTAGAGTGGATATTATTACCCCATTTAGTAGGTAAGAAAACTGAGACCAGGAATAGTTAATGCATCTTGCCTGAGTCTGTAACTACTAAATAGGGCAGTCATTATATAAACTCGGGTCAGTTTGACTCTGACGGCCGGGCTCCTTCCCTGCTGTATTCCACCATGCCTCTCGTATGGAGAAATTTCCTTTGACATTTGTTGCCAAAAACTCATTTAGCTGGGTTAGTCATTCCCGGCAACATTAGCCCGTCCCTTTGCAGTAACAACCTAATCATTTTCTATTCATCTGTTCTTTTCAGTGCACCAATACATGGCTATCATGATGATAGGCAAACTCATAAATAAATCTGCTCTTTTCACAGCTCAGTGTGAGTTTACAGGAATGGGATATAAGGACAAGTGAAGAAATGGGGAACACAGTCTAGCTATCTCACAGAAGGCAGTTCCAAACAACAAAGGGGGCATCCCTGGGTCAACTGAAGTTCGAGAAAGCATACCCACTACAGAACTAGATTTTTATATGTGGATTTTCTATTTTACATGAGATTTTTTCCAATACTCTCCTGCCTTTCAAAAAGGTAAAAATTCACCATGCACAGTATGCTTGAATAAGTTCTCCATAACTTAGGATATGGACATGTTGTAGACCACAGCTATGAAGTCATGTGTGACCATCTATTCCTTAAAAAGAATCTTTCATGAAAATGGACATGAGGTAACTTTTTTATTATTAGCATATAATGTATTACTTGCTTCAGGGGTATAGCTCTGTGAATGAATCATCGGTCTGACACAATTCACAGCACTCACCATAGTACATACCCTCCTCAAAGTCCATCCCCCAGCCACCCCCTCCCTTACCCCGTCCCCCAGCAACCCTCAGTTTGTTTCCTGAGATCAAGTGTCTCTTATGGTTTGTCTCCCTCCGTGGTCCCATCTTGTGTGATGTGACTTCTGTCATGTCCCACCTATCTATCTACATTTCTACTACTAAAGCATCCATAATGAAAGTCTCTGCCTAGTTCATTTAAAGAGTTACACATACTAAAAATCTGGAGCATGTCCATTTTTATCCACTTATTCAATATAAGTATAAGCCTGTGGCAGAGGGTTTTTATAAAACAAACAAACAACCCCCCCACTGTAATCATATCTTGCAAAATTATGTTATATCTTTGAAACTACTCAACAGAGTGAATGATTTTCATCAGTCTCTCATCTGCTGAAAGGGGAGCCAGGGCACAGGGTTGCATTTTTGGTGGCCGGAAGCATGTTAAATCATACAACTTTTTGGATGCACATTAAGATAATAACTATAAAAATGTCAAATGCTTTACTAAAAAGAGCAAGTCTGAAGCATAGCAAACTCAAAGGAAATAGCAACAACAGCAGAACTTCAACCTTTAACATTCAAGCAGTAGGGACCCACAAAAATGTCAGGCTGAAAAAATTAGACACGGCCTTACGGCCCACCGGAACATTCTGCAGAACAGTGACCATTTCTGATGGCACGTCGTTGGGGTGTGGCAGCCCAATATGAGGGATTTAACGTGAAGCAGAGTCACATGCGAACAGACTAGTCCATGTTTCAAATAAAGATGAAAATGTTGCAGATTTTATACATGTAACAGAGGAGCCAAGAGGAAAACTGAAAGGATCCAGTGAATTCTAAATGGCCCAAACATCCAGAGTCTAGCAGTCTAAGTGGAGTGGCCAAATACTTTCTTAGCTCTTTATTTAACCTTGGCTGTACAGGCAAGGGCTGACTATCCAGTTGCCGCTAGAAAATAAATGCTGAATGCCCAAAGTTCAGAAATTACTCTGGAAGGAGACCAGTGAATTTTAAGTATTATTTTCGGCATTAGCTTAGCTTTCATTTTTAAACAGTTCTTCAAAAGACTGATATGTTCGTTCTTAATTATCCTCGCCCCAAAGCAGTTCTGTCCCCTAGAAATAAGTACAGCATAAGGGAAACTTATACAAATGCCAAGCTCAAATATCTTTCTTCTGCAAACAATGCCAGCTCCAGAAACACGTTACAAAGAGCTGAAACTGTGGATTTTCTCTCCTCTGGAACAACGGTGTTCTCTTATCAGACGTAACCCACTGTAAGAGAACATTTACTGATTTTTTTTTTTTTTGGATGCACATCAATCAGTTCCAAAGATGCGGTTGTCCACAGCCCTAAAGCCACATGGTAAACTTGGGGTGGAAGAAAAAGAAACAAATCATCATTTTGTGAAAGTCTGCACATTTTCATTAGTTGTCGCTCAACGACCAACATCTTATGATGAGCACCTTCTGTGTGCAGTTTTACAAGAAGAACTGTAGGGAATTCCAGAAGAAAGAGATGACAGATGTCACTATTCTTAAGCAGCTCACTCTTTATTTAGAGGTACGGTAAACAAATATTGCACAGGTCAAGAATTTTAACTTCACCTAGTTCTAATACAGTTGTGATAAGAACAGAGTCTCCCCCAAAATAAACAAAGAGGTAGCACTGATTGAGATCTTACCATAATTACATTCACTGTCTCGATTTATCAACACTATAACTTAAGCACTCCAATTATCTCCATTTTATAGGCAAAGAAAATGAGGCTCAGAGGCTAAGAAAATTGCTATCTGTCACAAAGCTAATAAATGATGGTATTGGGATTGAGGAACCCAAGTTGTCTGAGTCCAAGCTTCATATATTTAATCACCAAGAAAATATACTCAGAATTGAGGTGTTTGAATAACAAATTAATTTTGTTCCCTTTGGCCAAGACCAAATTCAGTGAATAGACCATAGCATCAGCATAGGGGCATATTTAGGAATCTCTCCCAGCTATAGAAATACATTTTCACGTGATCTTGTCCAGCTAAAATTTAGTCAGACTCCACCAAAACTGAGGTAACGCCAGGTGAATGAAAGTCCTATTTAGTTTGGAATTAACTGTGAAATATGCAAATTTAATTGCTATTACAAATTCGCTTTTGCAATGGTCAGAATTTTTCTGAAAACACTGATATTTTAAGAGAGTTTGAAAGAGTAACAGAAAAACCACAGGTGAATAAACTTTCAATAAAAACAGAGACAGGATTAAAATGCTTTACTATCTTTAGAAACAAAAATGAATTGACATTTTTTGAATTCATTTGTAAGCCCAGATTCACACCAAGTACATTCAAGACTGGCTTCCTGCATGCCCAGATGAGATGAGCTGTAAATAGAACTCAATACACACTAAGATACATGACTGAAGGCCTCAGAATTCTCTGGAAACACAAGCCCTGAGAACTAAATGCCCATCATGTGGAATCTGTTTGATTCCAAGACCCTCCGAAGCCCATGTTATTACTTAACCTGGCAGCACAATAGTAATTTAAGTGTACAGTCATGTTATTTGATAAAATCCCAACTGAGTATTAAACTACATTGTGGTTCAATCAAATTGCCACTGTTCTGCTGTTGAAACACACAGACAGAGACACGCACACACACATGCATGCACGTGCACACGCAAACATACATGCATGCTAGGGCTGTTTGATAATGGTGGTAAAAACAAACCAGAAAGCAGTAGCTTCAATACTAATACTCAGGTCTATTGCTAATCATTCATCTGTAACATTCATCTGTAACAATTCTTCTTTGTAGGCCCTGAAACAGTGGCTTTCAAACAGTTTTGACTATAACCTACAGCAAGAGATACAACTTAGATCGTACCCCCCTGCACACAACTGAACAAATTTCAGAGAATAATACTCTTTCTATATGCAACACACTAATTTCTATTCTATTTCATTTTTGTAAATGTTGGTTATAACTCACGAATTTGATTTCATGACCAACTAATGGGTCATGGCCAACAAGTTGAAAAATTGTCATCCCAAAGTGCCTAACCGACAGGTAAAAAAATTCACGGTGAAATATAGGATAAGAATAAGAAAAAGAAGGGAGAATTCTACTCACTCGTGAATTCCAAGTAGGTTTAAAGAATGCAGAACTATGAGCCTTGCTAATTGTTCCACATCGCAATGGGCAAAGGGAAAAGAATTCTTTGGATGGGTGGCCAAGAAAGTATTTGACATATTTGAGTTGGCTCTTGAATGAGAAAGGAAAAATAGCATGACTCCCACTGGACAGATGGGAAAATTGAGGAAAAAGAGGACTTTGCTTATTCTCTAAGTTCCCAGTAGAATCCCCACATGAACTGAATCCTTATTGCCGTGCCCAGGCAACGTGGTCGAGCTTTTCTATAACTAAAAGCAATGAGTCTTGTCCACCCATCTGCACACAAAGCAGGCTCTATGAGCTTTTTTGGCAAAAGTATCACTGATGTCGACAACCACTACAACATGGGGAAAGGCTAAGGCTGGGCCAGGACCCCAGCTGAGACGTGGAGTCCAAGTCAAGGAAAACACTTTCCAGAGTAGGCTTCAAACGCTTTATTAGAATACCTTTTCATTTCAAGTGTTAAACATTTGAGACTCTAATTAAAACTGAAAGGTAGACCTATATTTATGACCATTCCATTTTTTGAAAGATTCATATAACATATTTCAAACATACATGAAATAAAGAGAATGCCACAATAAACCTCCATACGCCTATCAGCTAGAATCAACAATGTATCAAGATTTTGTCGCACTCTGATTAATGCTCTATGTTGTTGATGGTGAGAAGTATTGTAAAGCAAATGCCAGATATAATTTCACCTCTACTTACTTGCATGCATCTCTAAAAATACATTTTCTTTATATAACCACGATGTCATTATTGTACTTAAAAATGTAACAATCGTCTGGTGTCCTCTAAAATACAGCTATATTCAAATTTACCAGATTGTCTCAAAGATTGTTTTGTATTAGTTAGTTTTCTACAATCAGGATCTAAACAGGGTCCACACATCACATTTGGTTAGCACATTGTATTATATATATTTGACTTACAGAAGAAATCAGATACATTTTGCTATAAAATGTCCTACATTCAGATTTATCTACTTCCTCAATGATCATTTAACTTACTCCTCTAGCTCCATATTGCCCATGAAGCAGAATTTAATTTCAACTGCTTGATTGGATTACAGTTCAACTTTTTGTCTTGGTAAGAATATTTTATAAGTTGTGCTGTTTTTTTTACACCATGTCAGGAGGCATATAATGTTAGGATGCCCCACTGTCTGTATAGCTAGAATTGATTAGTGAATTCAGGTGGCGATGCCTGATGAGCTATTGGAAAATTATCAATATTTCATCTAACAGTTTGATTCACTGATGATTCTGTTTGAATCAATTACATAAGGATCGGCAAAATGGTGATTTCCTAATTCTCCCTATTTATAGTTGTTGGTGAAAAAACTTCTCTGAAAAACTTTCTTCACAACTAAACCATTCAGGTACTCAGAAATATAGTTACTAAAAGAAAGGCAGGACAAATGCCTAGGTCTTCCTCTTAAATTGCCAATTTCTGGATTGATAATTGGAAAACAATGAGTTCTTTGGCTTTGTTTCATTTTAAACATATGGATTTTTGTGTATTCAGTGTGTTTCAAATAACTGTCACCATAATTATTCTTGATAACCTCATTGTTGCATCATTAGCTATGTCCCCTCACATGGCCTTCTGTGTCCATTTAGTAAGGTTAGTCTTTAATGTCTTCCTTGCTTACTGGTAACCCGAGATGACCCATGCTCATCTTGGACATTTCTGGCCATGTTTCTGGAATGGTTCCTTCTTCCAAAAGGCTATGATACCTTTTAGTGAAAATGCCCCGATTGCTTTTAGTAAAAATGGTATTAAGAGACCATAAGTAAGGCATCAGGGGTGCTCCTTGATCCCCTCTTAGGTGGACAGAAATATGTTTTTGGAAAAAATAGTCATGAATTTCAATTCATATTTAACACCAAAGGATTTTCTGATTTGATATTGGGCTGAAAACATGGTTTCCAAGAATATTAACATGAATATTTGCTTTATCTTATACCATCTTCCCAAGAATATTAACATAGGTTTTTGTCTCTGGCCATACCACCCTGAATGTGCCCCATCTTGTCTAACATAGGTATTTGTTATATCTTATAATATCTGTAAATCGTTCCAAAATAATAACAATGCTACTACCAAAATAAAACTATTGATTAAAACTCAAGATTTCTCCACAGCTTTTGATTTTGGACTGTATTCCACTATGAATGTCACTTGAGATATTTCTCTTCTCTGTTAACCATTTTCTTTAAAAAAACAGTCAAGAACACTTTCCACTTCTTAAAGTTGCAAAGCTTATCACCAGTGAAATTACAGTAATTACAAATCTGGTCAACACTGGAGCCCAAATTATCAGAAAATGCTTCATTAATTCCCATTAAAGGAGAAACAGTGAAGTGACCTTGCCTCTAGCATCTGGGATATCAAAAGAACAACTTTGAGCTGACCAGTTACTCATTCTACACGTGGTGTAGTCTGATATTAACTTCTCGTTACTGTTCTTGCCTTTTCATAATCTGTGTAGAGCACAGCAAAACATTAATGTGAGAGCACACAGAGTATCTGGAGAAAAAAAGAATTATACTAATGGTAAATCGGCACCTATGATAGGAACAGATTTTTTTCAGTATATGTATTTACTATAGAAAGCAGTCCTACAAGTTTTAGGTACACTCTGTCCACCTGTTTTTTTTGTCTTCACCATCCTAAAGTCTAAACATTTTATAAAAAACATTTCTGGTATGCCAATGATGTTTTGTATAATGGAGGAAAATACAGAAATACCCCACGTGCTAAAATTTCTTTTTAAGTGCACTTAATAGATTTTCTGTTCCTTAATTTTTAAAGATTAGCTTTAAAGATAATCTTACCCCTTGCCCTAATTCCCACCTTTTACCCATCATCTATACCCCATCTTCCTCTTCTCATAGCTTCTCCCAATTTCACGAAACCTGCTATCCCCAGGGAATAGAAACATTTTAGTTCTCTGTCTCTCAGATCTGTATCATCATGTTGGAAACAACATGACTTTCTGCCATCTTGGCTGCTGCGTGACAGAAGGGCATCTTCTGCTTCAAAGAATAAACAGTGTGCTACATATTCTGACTGGGTTAAAGTAAAAATACGAGCCAAGTAATTACAACACTTTAAAGAAAGTCCTCTTAAGGAAAATAGTGAAAATGGCAAGGCTGAGGGTTTAGCGGGGGGTGCTGGTAACTGATGATCTGAAGCTCTGGAGGAGTAGGAATGAGCTGAGATAAAGGTCAGCCTTGAACAGGAAGAAAGTCCCTCCCTGACTCAAGGAATGTGTAAACACAAGATAGGTGTTTTCTGTTGGGAGGGTGTTGAGAGTTGGGGGGTTAGGAGTAGATGGCCTGTTTTCTCTGTGAGCTGTATGAATCAAGGCCATTTGCTAAGAATAATGGGATTGAATAAGAGAAGAAAACTAAGCAGATATAGAGCTGAAGAGTCCCTGTTATGTGTTAGTCATTGTGATAGGTTATATAGAGATATCTACAGATCTGCATCTCTACCATATAAAATATGTTTCTGTTATAGATATTATATGCATGTCTTATTACATGTATATTTATTATTTCACCAAATGACCCTAACAAAAATCAAGTTGATGTTAATATCCTGATTTTACAAAGGAGGAAGGTGTGGTTTGGAGACGTTTGATAGCTGCCCAAACTCACAGTGGCAGAACCACAATGCGCACTCACCCTACCTGATTCTAAACATAGTTTCATGGAGAAATGAAAGTTAAAAGATCATGGAATGTCAATGATGGGTCCTGCCAATATTAGAAACCATATATTAATGATAGCGCAAAAGTACGGTCAGTAATCAGAAGGCAGCTTTCCAGATCAATCTGGTATTGAGAGGTTTGCATGATAGATGAATATAGCAGATGCTGTCAGGGCCTCGTCCATATATTCCTGGTACTCACATTTCCTGTGTATGCCGACAGTTTCTCAACACAAGCAGCAAAATGTTTCTGCCTGGGGCCCTTCTTCAGCTCTGGAAGCAGTCTTGGCCCTCAGACAAAAGGGAAGCAAGGAATTCTAGGGATGAAGTTCCTCAGGAAGAAGTCTCAGCCCCCGGCCCATGGATGATGGTGGATAAACACATTACCTGCCTTGCCTCTGGTGGAAGGGGATTCTGAGACACATTTAGGGTCAGATTGAGCCCTCACTGCCCAACAGAAGCAACCTGCTTCTTAGTACACCCTGCGGGGGGCTTCCTTCCCTTCTCCATCTCTCTGGTTCATGCCTTTACACGCGCTTCCCAGAATCACCTCTTGAGTAAATTACTTGTGCTCAATCCCTCAGGAGCCATACCCGGAGGCTCAAAAGTCAAACAATGAAAGATGGGATAAAGAAGTCAAGAAATTGAAAGTGTTGAAAAGAGAGGAATAATCCCAACTGCCAACGGGGAGACTGACTTTGGGTAAATCAAGAACAGAAGTAAGTGGACGTGCAGAGCATAAGAGAGAGCAGAGAGGTCAAGCGAGCTGAGTTGAGGTCTTCATAAAGAAGGACATGGAGGTTTAGTGGAAGTAAGGAAATGGGGAAGGTGAAACTAGAGAAGAGAGCGTGATTCCTGGGCTTGAGATTTCACTGGTGGGATAGTTTGAGGCGGTGACAAGGTCAAGGGTGAGGCCATGGGAATCCTTCTTCAGTGGAGCCAAGGTGAATGCTAAGGCCAGGAAGGTACCAGCTGGAGTGTCTGAAGTGTTCGGGAATGCTGAAATACGCAGGGAGGATGGCAGGAGGTGGGAAGAGGAAAAGAGCAGGCAGCTGTCTAGAGCGGAAGTGACCAGGATACGGGCAGATGGCCACGAGAACTCACGTCGAGGGCAAGGAAAGCTAAGTGGTGCAAATTTCAAAGGAGGGTTTGGGACTGAGACAACGCTGACTCTGCTTCCTAATGGTTTCAAGGTACACAGACAGGGCTTCTCCGTCGTTTACCTGAAAGGAACGAAAGTAAGGGAATCTTCTTAGTGGAGAACTGGGTTTCACTGAAGGCCTGAAGAGTTCTATTTTGTTTTGTTTTAACAATTGGGAAAGAATTTTCAGTGTGTATGGTGGGAATTGCTGAAAGGGAAGTCAGCAGGAGGAAGATCAGTGTTGGAAGAAAGGGAGGATCCCTGCACTAGATGACATCATAAGAGGATTTATGACCCAAAACGCTTCTGGGGTGAGTTGGAGGGGGTGGGAGGGAGTAAGAATGACTGGGTAAAAGCCAGGATGATGGTGGCAGAACCCTGCGTTGGAGAGCACAGACTTTGGAGACAGACCCCAGAGTTAGGTCCTAGGTCTGCTACTGACCCTGGGATCTTGGTCGGATTACTTAAACTAGTATGCTTCCATTTCCCCATCTTTATAACAGGAATAGCTACCTCACAGACTTATTTTGAGGATGAAATGTAAAATGCTTAGTTTCACTCCTGGCTCAGAGTCAGCATGTAATAGATGTTGCAGTTCTTTTTTTTCTCATGAGAACTTTTAAGATTTACTCTTAGCAACTTTTAAACATGCGATATAATATTATTGACTATAGCCACCATGCTATATATTATATGCCTATGACTTATTTATTTTATAACCATAAGTCTATACCTCTTGACCCTCCTCCCCCACCCCGCAACATCCACCCTTCCCTCTGGCAACATCTAGTCTGTTCTCTGTATCTATTCATTTTGTTTGTTCACTTCTTTTGTTTTTTAGATTCCACATAAAATCATTCAGTATTTGTCTTTCTGACTTATTTTACCCATAAGGAGTAAAATGCCACAAAACGCAAGACTTCATTCTTCTCTATGGCTGAGTAATATCCCATTGTGTAACCATACCAAATCTTCTTTAGCCATTCATCCACTGAGAGACACATGGGTAGGTTGTTGTCACATCTCAGCTATAGAAAATAATCCTGCAATAAATGTAGGAGTGCATATATCTTTTTGAATTATTTTTTTTTATTTTCTTCAGATAAATACCTAGAAATGGAACCAGTGGATCATCTGGCAGTTTTCCTTTTTAATTTTCTGAGGACTCTCCATACTCTCTCCCAAAGTGGCTGCGCCAGTTTATATCCCCACCAACTTTGCTTTTCTCCACATCTTTGCCAACACGTGCTATTTGTCTTTTCGATAAGAGTCATTCTGACAAGTGTGAGTTGATGTCTCATTGTGCTTTTGATTTGCATTTCCCTCTCCTTGATTAGTAATGTTGAACATCTTTCCATGTGTCTGTTGGCCATCTTATGTCTTTTCTGGAGAAATTCTGCCCATTTTTAGAGTTGGGATTGTTTGTTTTTTTTGTTATTGAGTTGTGAGGTTTTTTAAAAATCATACTTTAGATATTAACCCCTTCTCGGAGATATAATTTGCAAACATTTTCTTCCATTTAGTAGGCTGTCTTTTCATTTTGTTGATGGGTTCCTCTGCTGTGCAGAAGCGTTTTAGTTCGGTATAGTCCCATGTATTTATTTTTGTTTTGTTGCCCTTGCTTTTGGAGTCAGATCAAAAAAATCATTGCCAAGATGGATTCCATTGAGCTCACCGCCTATGTTTTCTTCCCAGAAGTTTTATAGTCTCAGGTCTTATATTCAATCTTTAATCTGTTTTGAATTAATTTTTGTGCATGGTATAAGGTACTAGCCTAATTTCATTCTTTTGCATATTGCTGTCCAGTTTACCCTACACTATTTATTAAAGGCATAGTCCTTTTTCCATTGTATATTCTTGCTTCCTTTGTCATGAATTAATTGAACATACATGCCTGGGTTTATTTCTGGGTTCTCTATTCTCTTTCCACTAATCTATATGCCAATACCCAGAATGTTTGATTACTATAGCTTTGTAGTATAGTTGGAAATCAGGGAGTGGTACGCCCCTACCTTGCTCTTCTTTCTCAAGATTGCTTTGGCTATTCAGGATCTTTGTGGTTCTGGACAAATTTCTGGATTGTTTATTCTATTTCTGTGGAAAATGCCACTGGTATTTTGATAGGGATTGCACTGAATATGTAGACTGCCATGGGTACTATGGACATTTTAAAAGTAATTAGGCTTTATTATAATTAGCGTCATGGTTTTGAACCAATCCTTTGGTACGAAAGATTTTAATACCGTTTGACTGAGAATCCCAGGTATCGTGAGGATCCGTGGATTATAATCCCACCAGCAAAAATTGTAACACACACACACACAGCTCAGCTTAACACAGATTCCTTTTCCTAGAAATTAAAAATTCTGCATCTAGGTACATACCAGCTTTTCTTTCCCAGGCCTAGGACAAGCATGAGGCACAGGCTATAAGCCACTCACACTCAATGAGTTCCTGACTCAAGAACGAGTGCACCCCACATGGCTCTCTTGCCTCGCTCCAGTCCTAACCCTGTCTGCAGTAACTCTGTTTAGACTAGATCAGTCATTCAAACTCCAATGTACAACTAGCTCACATCCAGACCCGGATCAAGCCAATCAACTGCAGTCCATCGATTTGTGGTAAATACAGAATGACTATTTTGCTACCATGTAGATGGAGCTTTTCACTGCAGTTTATATATTCTAACCAATTCCCATCTTATATGGTACATCCTTTAGCTCTTCTAAATTAAAGTATATACGTCATGATCAGTGGCATCCTAATAAATCCAAACCTAGGCAAATTAATCAGCTGCTTCATGAACTATGCTTCATGGACTCATACTCAGATAATACATTCAAGTGTTGACACTTTTACTTATACAAATTAATAGCACTGGCGACGAAAATCCAAATTGAACCATAATTCACACATTTTACAATCATTATCACCTGCCACTACATATAACTTAGCTGTTGCTTTGGGGCTATGACATAAACATTGAAGAGCTATTGCGACCTCATACTTTACACCTCCTAGCCTTTATTTGAATTTAATATGCACTTTTATTGCATGTGCTAGTCATTGTGCAGACTAGCTTTCTCATACGCTACTTCATTTAATCCTCATCAAAGCCCCACCAGGTATTTCCATTTATTAAGATACTAAGAAACCGCTACTTAGCTCAGTGTTAAAGACATGGATTTGCTCCCAGGCTATCTGTGTTGCTTCATATGATCAGTATTTGCAATAACATAAAGGGGAAATGTTTCTATGTCTATCCATATTGACTTTCTCTGGTGTACATTATGTTGATTAAAATTTCATTGACTAAAAATGGAAGAATCAGATTATACGGAGAAGAGAAGAAAATCCTACTATGTACCTGCTGTACTGGCCTCCTAGGCATCTATACTCTCTTCCTTGTGTATGTCAACCCCCTATTTTGCTCCAGGAGACTCCTCCTCCTTCTGTGTCTGCCCTGGGTGAGACAGCTGAGCATGTAGCCTGCCCCCTTCTGCTGTCACTGAGAGGGTATGTGATCCAAGACTGACCAAAGAAATTCTCATTCCAGCCAGGTGGAGCTGACTGTCCTCTGAGGAGGTACCCTACAGACAAGATTTTCCGGTTCCTGCTACCTGGAACCTCAGGGCTGTCCTGATTCCTTCCCTTCCCAAGGTTTGGTTTTTCAGACTTTCTGTGCATTCTACAAACAGTCCCATATCCCTCTAATAAATTATTCTGTTGTTTAAATTAGCCAGAGTCCACATCTATTGCTTATAACCCAAAAATATATATGAATACACACCATCTTAATACCTCCATTATGATTTATATGTAGTATAAAAATTCATATATTTTTTAAAGATTTTATTTATTTATTTGACAGAGAAAGATAGCGAGAGAGGGAACACAAGCAGGAGGAGTGAGAGAGCCCAATGCAGGGCTTGATCCCAAGACTCAAGTATCATGACCTGAGCCCAAGGCAGACACTTAACTGACTGAGCTACTCAGGGGCCCCCATTCATATTTTTACATAGGTAAGACTCACTTACTTTGGTTCCTGTTGTACACATGGATATTTCTGACGGTTTCTATTATTATTATGAACAATCCTACCATGATTATTTTCATGCATATTGCTTTTCCATATTTTGGATTCTTTCCTCTGAGAGATTCCCAGAAGTGAAATTACTGAGTCAAAGGGCACAGATATTATTATGGCTCTTGAAAGATAGTGCCAAAATGCTTTCTAAAAGGGCTCTGCCAATTTATAATGAATTCAAGGACCCATTTTTATCAAACTTCCGGTCAATGTTGACCATTAATGTAGTTTTGACATTTTTCAGCCAATGTTTTCTAAATTTTCCTTGAAACAATGGAGCATATGATACACACATTCTCTAGGAAATATAATAATTTCTACTAGGACATCCTTAAATTATTTGCTCAAAGAGTAGTATATTCTTTAACTTTTCTATAATTATCAAACGACTTGCCAATATAGAAATTACTCCAGTGTCAAAATGTTAAGTCCAATTGATGCTGTTTCCTTTGCTAATCTTGCCTGAATTTTAGTTATCTCTACAGTAAAATAGCAATTTCTTCCTAAGGAAGGGACCATACAGCTTGGAGCCAGTAAGAACCAGTTTCCCATGAGGGCTGATACAAATATATACTAATATAAAGAACTGAGGAGACAGTCCTTCTAATAATGTCTTTCACTGCATCTAAGAATTTTTAAATAAAGGAAAGTAAAGGGGTTTATTTTCCTCTCCTCTTTTGAACTATTTCCATGCCAAGAGTATACTTTAGCCATAATGACTACATGATAGGCCTTTAAACAAGAGAGGCTGAGTGCAAAGGACAAAATACATGTCCTGTAAGAACAGATCCAAGAAAATGAGCCCTAAAGGGACCCAGAATGACACCAAGTCAGACATACTGCCCAAGCTACCCTTGTCGTACTGACAGATGGGCAGAGTGCTTCTCTATGACTGCTGGGTTTGTCCTAGGCTTTGCTCTAGAGCAGATATCCCACTTGATTCAGATCTAGATATCTGAGATCTAGATACCCCTATCCCACTTGATTCGGATCTAGATATCTGAGAAAATTAAAAAAAAAAAGTCATAAGAAATGTCTCTGTGTTCAGCCAATCCCATGGCAAATTCTTCCTGTGCAATGACTGTGTGCCAGAAAGTGGGTGTCAGGACCCAGAATGGTCCTCAGTCCCCATCGATGTGAGTACCTCTGCCTTCAGTCCAGGGCCTTTGATCTTCATCGGACCCACCCATTCTAGTCCTTGGAATCTGTGAAAGCTTCTTCCACCATAGTTCTTCCAAGTCAGTTCTGAGCCATTCTTTCTTCCTTTCTTTTTTTTTTTTTTTTTTTTTTTAAGATTTTATTGATTTATTTGACAGAGAGGGAACACAAGCAGGGGGAGTGAGAGAGGGAGAAGCAGGCTTCCCGTCGAGCAGAGAGCCCCATGTGGAGCTCAATCCCAGGACTCCACGATCATGACCTGAGCCAAAGGCAGACACTTAAGGACTGAGCCACCCAGGCGCCCCATTTCCAAGCCTTTCTTGTTCACAGAGTCCTATTCTGAAGAGGGGATTCTGGCTCTGTTGGGCCATGGAAAAAGGGTTCACTCTCTCACCCCTCAGAATGAAAAGTCTGGGTGGCTTCTATCAGTTATATTTCCATTAGCAGGCCTCCAGTCCTCCTGACTCTGGGATCCACAAAATTCTGGATCAGTTAGAGAATTTAGAATTTTTCCAGGCAGAAGGTGCCATTTAAGTAGAGACTTAATATAAAAGGAGTTCATTTTAGATATTTAACTGGTGAAAGGTTAGAGGATTTGTGGAGTAAGAGGCCAGTCTGAAAGTACGGCAGTAGTGCAAACACAGAGTGGGATAGGGGCTGAGTGAGTACAGCAAAGACAGAAATGTCTCCTCCCCCAATCATCCAGTACCGAGATGTAGCACCAACACTTGATTTAAGTCCAGAGCATCCTTTTTCCATTCTATGGCATCCATTTCAAAAGTTTTTAATGCTTCCTATTGGCTCTAATTTCCTTAATGACCTTTTATAGATCTGTGAGTAATTAATGTATTCATAAAAACTCTTCTTGGAAAAGACAAAGGAGTTATGACAACCTGAAGAGCTAACTGCTAGAGTTCTCCAAAAACATAGCCCGATCACAATGAAACTACCGACAGTCTTCCCGGACCTCCGGAGGACTCATTCAAAAAGAAAAGGCTAAATGCATCTGTCCCATGTTATGCTCTCATGTGTTATGCTCTTTACGCTTCTATTCAAGGAGCTCCTGACCCCACCACTTTTTGAAAATTCTGAAGTCCAAGGAAGCTGCAATTCCTTTGACTGAGAATAGTATTCTGATACATTATTAGGTCAAGGAATTCTCACTTTTGGTGAAGGAATTAGCCTATTTTCTTGAATGCAAAAACGGGGTTCTGGGGTGTTTTATTTTTTGTTGTTGTTCGTTTGTTTTAAACCACTCATCCATTTTTAAGCAACTTTCCAATTTTAGTGAAATATTTTAAAATTAAAGATACTGCATTCTAGAATAATACAGGAAAGGCCAAACTATGAAGACTATAAATAATCAGTGGTTGCCAGGAGTCAGGAAAGAGAGAAGGATGAGCAGGCAGAGCACAGAGGATTTTTCGGCCAGTGAAACCATTCTGCGTGACGCTATAATAAGGGACATATGTCATTATATGTTTGTTAAAAGCCATAAAATGTACAGCACCAAGAGTGAACGCAAATAATGTCAACTATGGACCTTGAGTGATAATGAGGTGTCAATGTAGGTTCATTAATTGTAACAAATTTACCATTCTGCTGGGGATGTTGATGGTAGGGAAGGCCATACATGTGTGGGCTCAGACAGCATATGGAAATCCCTCTACCTTCCCCTCAATTTTGCAGTGGACCTAAGAGTGCTCCAAAAAAAAGGAGCCATTTAAAAGTCCATAATGATGATGATGATGATGATGATGATGATGATATAGAATGTGTCCTTATTAACATACCTAGGAAACTGTACTATATGAAAAACTTCTGGGAGAAAATCTCATCAATTTCCTAATCCGCAAAGGCCTAGATACATGTAAATTATTATTTGAGTCATCTGGTATGCAAAGCAAATTTGTTTCTATATTAGAAAAAAATGTCCATAGTTTGTATGATAAATCATTCTGAATGTTACCAGAACTTGGAAATACAGTAACTGAAAATTAAGACAGATGAAAATAGCTGTCTCTATATAAAGTTTGTGTCTTTAAGGTCAAAGTGGGTGAAAATAAATAAGCCAATCTGGCAACCAAATAAAACTGCAAAGCAAAAGGCACAAGTATAAGCACTCTGAACAGGGTTTCCAATGGAGAAGAGAAAACAATACTGGAAAATAGACATTAAAAAAAAAAAAAAGTGTGCTGAGAAGACAAATCATCTTCCACTAAAATCTTATGCTTCCTTTATTCGTCCACTTAATAAAGCCCTTAATTAAAAAAATAGAAAATGAATATTTAAAATATATCACATGCAACTTTTACTGCAGTATTTTAAAATACGAAAAATGCCTTTCTTCCCATTATGCCATAAGACATAGCCGCCTCACCGATCTTTAACACGTGTATTTCTCACAAGACTCTCACGGAAAGTCCGCCTGGAAAACACAGGGCATTTCCTTGTGCCTCTGTGACCCCCACACAGACCCAGGCCCACAACAGCGAACGAAGAAGAGCTAACATGTTGACATCTATTTTGGGCTAAAAATGGAAATTGTGAAGTTGTTCTCTCTTCTTCCAAGAGTTCTCTGGGATGGTTCAAAAGGCTTCAAAAGACCTGGCACCAAGGGAACATCTAGGCAATGTCTACACAAAAAGAAATGGGGACTTGGCATCTTCCTAAAGGACCAGGGCTGTGTTGACTACTGGCAAAAAGAGGGGCTGTGGCCGGTCTTGTGTGACCGGAAAAGCCAAGATCATTGACGAAGCCCGAGAGTTTTCTTCTCTATGGATCCATATAGCAACTCTCCCTGCCACCCCAATGAAAACCTGTCTTCAGGATGGCTAGGCAATGCCTGGACCCTGAGGCTGGGCCAAGTGCTGTGCCGGGGACTGGACTGGAGGTCTCAGAAACGTGAGGTAAAGTGGGGCCTGGAATCTGGATTTAGGAGCGACCTTCCCAGTGTCCTCCCCCCCCCTTTTTTTTTTCTTCACCCAAAAATCAGCTTGGCCTGTCTGGTTCTGCCATTTCTGAGGCTGAGTCAAGATGAACTAGCCTTTGTGGGCAGTGGTGTTATTTGAGAACACGCCATTCTTTACAAGGGGTCTTTATACGTAAAGCAGAAGCATTCTTGCTTTACCTTTTAGCTGGGGTGAGCGGAAGGAATTGACTTGTTTTTCCTCTAAAGGGAGAAGACCAAACCCAGAGACTACCAAAATGTTGGCTCTGTTTATCAGCTCCAAGTTGAAATAAACCATAATGTGGATACTCAGGTCTCCCCCTGATTAAAGTGCTCCTGCCCTTTGAATTTTTACACAGGATACAGTTCTGTATGGCTCACTCACTCGCGGGGCTGTAATAAGTCACAACGGCTTGGCACCTCGCCCAACAAAACCCAAACTCCGCTGAAGTCCTGAGCTTTCCCATGGCAACATCACAGTCATCAACACAGCAAACAATCGCTCCAATCCCTACTCCCGTTCCCCTTTCTAACAGCAAAGGATATCATTGCAGCCAGCCTCCCAGAACTGGGCTAATTATCATCCATGAAAGAGATAGTGTCCGAGATCAAGTTGCCTTCAGAGCTGAACTTAAAATGAGATCAAAGGCAGGATAAGCACAGCACAGGGAAGTTTTACCGATGCTTTTGCTTTAAGAGAAAAGAGAGAGGCTGTATGTAAAGTATATTCCCTAAGGATTAGTGTGCCTTGTTGCCCTGATTACCAAGTGGCTCTGGCTCACCCACAACCTTCTTACAAAACCCCCATTCACGTAGGGCTCTCTCCACAGCAGCTGGGGGGGGGGGGGGGACGGTGGCGGGAATGCCATCTTAAAGCTGCAGCTCGGACACATTCCTGAAACTGCAAAATTGGAACTGTTTTCCAGCTCAGCCGCCTTCTCCAGCCAATGCTCACTATGCTCCTATGGGAAGGCCGCCGAGCAGCAGAGCCCGGTGGCTGCTCCCTACAGCAGATTAAAGCAGAGCAGATTCAAATAACATCCTTGGGGGTGACAGTCCCTTCTCACAAAAAGTGTCTGGGCTCCCACAAGTCTCCTGCAATGATAATCTTTCCTTGTGTATTAATTTGATTTTCAGTCCATGGATGGCCCATGAGAGTTCAGGAGCAGAACGAATGGGGAAGCCAAAGGATGAATGGTCGGGGACTCCTGCGTGGGGATCGCTTTATTGGGATGTGGGAGCCAGCAAGGAGGAGAGTCCTAACTTCTTGTGGTTCTGAATGCTGATCGGTCTACTCTGAATGATGGTGAAGCCCACACACGCTCACAGAAGATTCCAAATAATTCTAGACTCAAACCTTATGCAGAGCTGTAGGTTACATCGAGGACCCCCGCCCTGGTACCTCAGAATAAGAATCAAAATTTCAGAGGAAGCTTCATTTCAGCACAGCTACAATCTGGAGTTCATGAAATAAAAAAAATTTTAAATACTAATGACAAAGTATGGAAGTAATTACACCAAGATATTTCAATGATATCCTAAACCAGAGGCAAACAAAATGAAGTGATCTGCTAAACAACAGAATTCTGAAATGTAACTGGAGTCTTTTTTTTACATACATATGGGTGACTGCTCTGTCATTCAAGACTGTGTGTTTAAATCCTAGCCCACAGAGTCTATTCTAGTGACAACTTAAATAATTTTGTATCGCTATAAATTCCGATACCAACTTTTCACTTAGTACACACTCAATTGTGTTTTAGTCCCTATTATCCAATCTTCCAATCTCCACATCCATCGGGTTGTAATTTTTATCAGCAAGAAACCAAACCATAGACATAAAGTATTGAGGTATGGATTGGAGGCGCTCTATCACTCCAAAATCAGTCCCATGGCTAATTCCTACATCTTTATGTCTCAGCTTAAGTCTAAAGAAAACTGGGCTCTGTGGTCAAAAATTACTTGCTGCTATAGTATCTTTCGATAGGTTTGCTTGTTTTTACTCCATCTCCCTTTTAGACTCTAACGTCCTTGGAGTCAGGGATCATGTACTGAATCCAGTATCTTGGACACAATAACTATTGAGCAAATATTTGTTGAATGAATGAATCTTTCATCTATAAACAGTGAACAACACATATGCTGCTTTCCATCCTGTATCCTCCTATCCAAATGTAAAAATGCCGCAATGTAAAGAGATAAAAGAGAACAAAAATAATTTGTTGGTTAAATTCAGTAAAATATAGAACCAAGGGAGAAAGAAATAGAACTAAGTGTCCCTGCTGGAGTTAACTGGCAATGTCTTCATCAGTTTGTCTTGAAATTTCTAGATGAATGTTTTTGGGTTTTCAGAGAGAATGAACTCCCACTGAAATGAGTAATCCATTGTGTCTGACATCATACTGAGGTCTGGAATGCTATTGTATTTTACTGTGAAATGTTTGACGATGCGTTCACACTCAGAGGCCAAAGTTTCAAACTGCCCTTTGGTTTAACCCTATCGATGTGGTTTTGTAGAACGGCTCCGTCACTGCACGATTCAAGCTCATCAGACATTATTCTGCTCATAATTATGAGTGATTTGTTCTCGCCTACCACTTTGGGATCTGTCCAAAGAGCTGCACCTGACCCAGTATCTAGATTACTGAGATGATCTGGAGGACGGGTGTCTGAGCACCACTGAGCACCGTCACAACACCTTCTTGCTTCATCCTCACACCAGCCTTGTGAGGCAGGTTCCAACACGTCACCCTCCCATCAAGGGGGGGAATTAAAGCCTTAGAAAGAAATCATTTACCTCAATTTGTTCAGTTAATCAATGGGAGAGCTTGGATTCCGGTGCCCAAGGCCTTGAGTACGATGATATTTTACCTCACAAATGCATGATTTTCAAGACTCTTAAGTCCCAAATTTCTATGGTGACAAATAGGGAGAACACCTGCTTCTTGCTCTTTTAAAAACTATTGTCACCTGTGAAGCCAATCAGTCATAATAAGGATTCAGCTGTGCTATGTCAAAAAGGAAATTCCGCCAAATATATCAAGAATCTATATGCAAAGGAGATGTGCAAATCCAGAGAAAATCACCCAAACTACTACTGTACCAGAAGCATAAAGGTGTTTTGTTTCTTTTAAAACTAATCTAGAAATCAGGATGTGGAAAGTCAGAGTCACTTAGAAGTGGTAAAAATATTGAAACGATCTTTTAGGGTTCATTTTGCTTAAGAATTCATCAGGATGCTCACCATCTTGTCAACCCCGTTACTCCCTTGGGGATGATGAGAGTAGGTCAAATTCCATCCCCATGTGAACCTGACCTGAAACTGCCAGAAACACAAAACCCCTGGAAAAAGCTTTCAGGTTACCACACTGCTGCACATGAGTTGAAAAATTTTAGGACATGGAAGAAAAACAAACATTCTAACTCCGTTCATAAAGCACAGATACTTGGATATGTTTTCTAAAGCAGATGATTAAAGCAAGAGACACGTAAGTCTTTCATCCCTAGTCTTCAGGCTGGCAATACTATGAAATCAGAAATTCTAAGGCCCTTTCTCAGACATAACAGAAAGCACTGACCTAAAGAGTTTTGACTCTGGTTTCACTCTTTTGTCTGCCAAAGCCAATCCAAACCAAGTTACTACCTCGTTTCCAAATGGGTGAAAAGAAGAAATATCTCCAGATCTTTCGATCCCACAGGGTTATTGTAAGGATAAAACAAGAAATTGCTTTATAAACTATTACTTGCTATGCAGACACATGGAATGCTTAGGACACACATTTTTCAATATCCTTTATGAAAATGCAGATGAGTACATTAACTATAGCCAGAAAAATAGCAATAAAGCACATAAAAATAACAGTAGCTAACAATTTTGTAATTCCAACTATGTGTAGGCACTAGGCTAAGTACTTCATATGTACTATCTCATTTAAGTATCACAATAACCCTTTATGTGTTACTATTCCATCTTCTATATAAGGACACTGTAGCTCAAAGAGGTCAGGTAATTTGTTCAAGAGTTCACAGCAAAAGGAAGGTTACAAACTCACATCCAGGTCTGAAGAGCTACTACTATTCCTCTACTACGCTTCACTATGCTTATTTCTGTTGGCTAGGAGTTTGAGAAATCATGTAATCCCACCTCTGGCATGCAGGAGAATGATAAATGAAACCAAAGAAGAAGCCAAAGAGTGAGATGCTAGACAGTCATAACAAACTTTAATTCTTTAGGAAGCCATCAGAAATCCTTAGTATCTAAGATAGTTCTGCAAAGTGTCTTATAAAATCAAATTGTGATTTCTGGAATATTCCAGCTTTCAGTTAGTCATCCCGGAGACAGGAACACACAACCTGCAACATTCCTCCCTTGTGGATGGCAGCAGTAGACAGCTAGAGACTGCAGAACGTGGGGCAGCGGTGTCATGGCTGAGGCCGGCAAAACATCTCTTCTTGACCTTCCAGGTGGTATGCTGCAGCTCAAAATATAGTCTTACATGTAGGGATGGTGCTACAGGAAAATGCACGCCACCTTATAAACAGCTTTTGGAATTCAACTTGCTTATAGTAGGGGGACCACCCTATTATGATGTTGAGTTTCACTTGGGCTGGGCAATGGAAAGTTGTCTACATTTGCTTTTCTAAATGATTTTTCCCAGATCCTTTTTATGCTTTTTATTAGGAGGCCCTTTTTTCCCCATTGGTATAACATTTGATTTTAAGAACAAAGGTATCCTTCCTTGTCAGTGTAGTATTGTAGCCATCAATAGAAGGCTTAGACACCAGATAAAGGCTTGTGTAACTAGAATGAGGGAATGGCCTATATTTTCAACCAAGTTCATCATCTCACAAATGAACAGTTCAAAGCAAAAGATAGGCTGTTTCGGGCCAAGTCCTCTGGGGTATTTTCTTTTTCAATCACCCAATAAGAATCCAGAAATGTGGGGTTTTGTGCATGAGAAGTGATTGCTATTCAACATTGGGACCTTAAAACATCACTGGATTCATCTCTAAAACTGATTTATTAGAGAATGCGCTGATAATGGCAGGCCCTGAGAGCTCGCCCCAGAAAATATACAATATGTGTTTCAAAATATAGTCAAGCTAAGTAGGCTGATCTGAACAATAGTTGCTAAATTACATGCTAAAATGAACTTCCCTATAGGAGATCATGAGGGAGAGAGCTGAAAGTAATATGTGGGCTGTCTACATTTGTTTTTATTGTAGTCAAACACATATAACATACATTTACCGTTTTAACCATTTTTAAGTGTTAGCTCGTGGCATTAAGCATGTTCACACTTTTGTATAACTGTCACCACCGTCTGTACCCAGTCAGGCCATCTCCTCTGACCTATGGCAAAAGTAGCCCTTGGGTGCTTCCCTGTCAGGAGTGAATTTTACCTGTTGGCTATTATAGAGTGCCGCACTAATAAACAGCTTTGTTGGACTGGAACCTGAACGGGTCCATCCCCTTATTAAATATCATGCTGCTTCTACCAAGCTCTAGCTCTTCTGTAATTGGAAGAGCAACTATATTCTTCATTTCCCCCTGAAAGTTACAGGGGTCACAGTGGACAAAGTAATTTTTTAAAAAAGATTTATTTGTTTTAGAGAGAGAGAAAGAGAGGGAGTGAGCACCAGCAGGAAGGGCAGAACAAGGAGGAGAGAGAAGCTCAGGCAGATCCCTCGCTGACTGTGGAGCGGGACGTGGGGCTTGATCTCACAATCCTGAGATCTCAACATGAGCGGAAGCCAAGAGTCAGAAGCTTAACCGAGTGCACCACCCAGGTGCCCCGAAGGGAATAATTTTTAAGACAGCAAGTGCTTGGATGTGTTAGCACTTTGCTGAATATTCCACATATATCAACTCAATAGGCGTTGCAACACTGAGTCATCCTTATTATCCCTATTTTGCACGGGAAGGGAAACTGAGATCCAGAGGCTAGATAAACCATCACTGTCCCACAGCTCACAAGGCACAGAGCGAGGATTCATACCCCAGCCCATCAGAATCCTCAAAAGCAACAATCGAACTCTCAGTGGCTCACGAGGAAGGTTTCCTGCAGCATCGGTGTCACTGGGGAAACTGTCACAAATGCAAATCCCCACGCCCTACCCCAGACCTGCTGAGTCACAGAGTCAGGGTGGAGGGAGACAGCACTGAGTGGGCAGCAAGCCTCCTGTCGGATTTGGGCGGGCTCACCAAATTTTAAGAACCATTGCTCTAACCACTGCCTCATTGCATTTCCCTTTACTCAAGCTTCTCTCCTCATCCGTCAAGTGTCGCCCGATGCTCCGGGGCACCAAGCCTCCGTTTCATTGCCCCACCTAGGCCTAGCCTCTCAGAAATTGCCCCATTCTTCAAACTGACTTCTCTCCTTCCTCTTTCAAGTCTGTCTTCCTCCCAATAAAGACTCATCTCTCCTGCCACTGGTTTCTGCTACTGTTTAATTGAAAAGCAATCCTAACAAATCCTATGAGGCTTTGGTGCATTCATTCATTCCATAAATACTGACAGAGTCAATCCCGTCCTATCTCAGGTGTCTTCAGGAAGTGATCTAGATGTTGGGGATACATTCAGGAATAAAAGGCAATACAATAGCTGGCCTTACACAGGCTCTCAAACGTTCTGGAAAAGGCAGGGATTTGGGCCCTATGCCAGTAATGTGGATTTTCAAGGTCTGAGATAGGATCCTCAGACCTACATTTTATGAAACACACCAGGTGATTCTGCTGCCTGAATCAGGCCATCTGTATACCCTGAAAACATGCTCTGAAGTCCTCTGCTTAGGAACACACAGCAATTCACCCAGGTTTTTCTATTTTTTTTTTTTAATTTGCTTGTTTTCTTCCCCAGTGGGGTCTTGGAGGGCAGGTGTGGGATACGAAAATCAAAGGAAAAACTTGAGGCAAACTGAAGCAGAACTTTATGAAGAAAGGACACTTTCTAAGGTCTTCTGGGACCAGTCCTGCAGAGGTGATCTTCCTCAGCTTTGCCTTGGCTGGCGAGCTTTAAAGATGAAAATGAATGGCACAGAAGGACACAAAGTCAGAGGTGACCTCATACCCCGCCCCACATGACCCCCGCCCCCCACGCTCCAGCTAGGCCACGGAGCTGATGGTTGGAGACTGTGCCCTGCTAGGCCCCAGCACGGAGACTTTCAGGATCATTGCAAAGACAGTATCTTCAATGTTTTTAACTCTGATGGTAGTTTGGAATCATTTTTATGTCATCTTGCTGTCCCCCTCATGTCATCCTGCTGTCCCCCCTCACG
>PITA01012178.1:0-63187 GCA_004023965.1 Spilogale gracilis
GAAACAAAACAACAGAGACTTTAGACACAGAAACAAACTGAGGGACTTGGAGGGAGGGGGGTGGGGGATGGGAGAGCCTGGTGGTGGGTACTGGGGGCACCTATTGCGTGGAGCACTGGGTGTGGGGAATGGGGAATGAATCTTGGAACACTGGAAAAAAAATTTTAAGTAACAATAAAAAAAATAAAAATAAAATAAAATAAATTTTAAAAAAGGAAAAAAACAAAAACAAAAAAACACCAGTAATGTGCTGAGATTGGTCTTGGAACATCAAGCCTGTAGCTTACTGGGCAATATTACCAACAGAGTTATCAATAAGAGTGGGGACTCTGGGGTCTCACCCCAGATTTTTTTAAAAATTTATGTTAATAATTTATTGAAGTGAAATTCCAATAAAATAAAAGTAACCACTTTGACATGAATAATTCAGTGATATTTAGAACATTCACAGTCCAACAGCGACATCTAATTCCAAAATATTCCTAAACATTCTCTCAATTTTTTTTTTACTTTAAATTTATTTTATTTTTTCCATGTTCCAAGATTCATTGCCCATGCCCCACACCCAGTGCTCCATGCAATAAGTGCCCTCGGTACCCACCACCAGGCTCTCCCATCCCCTAACCCCTCTTTCCAAGTCCCTCAGTTTGTTTCTGTGTCCAAAGTCTCCCATGTTTCATTTCTCTCCCTGAATTACCCTACTTCCCATTTCCTTTCCTTCTCCTACTGTCCTCTATATTACCCCTCATGCACAGCAAGTAAGTGAAACCATGTGATACTTGACTTTTTCTACTTGGCTTATTTCACTCAGCATAATATCTTCCAATCCCATCCATGTTGCTACAAAAGTTGGATATTCATCCTTTCTGATGGAGGCATAATATTCCATTGTATATATGGACCACATCTTCTTTATCCATTCATCTGTTGATGGGCACCTTGGCTCTTTCCACAGTCTGGCGATTGTGGCCATTGCTGCGATGAACATTGGGGTACATATGGCCCTTCTTTTCACTACATCTGTATCTTTGGGGTAAATGCCCAGTAGTACAATTGCAGGGTCATAGGGTAGCTCTATTTTTAATTTTTTAAGGAATCTCCACACTGTTTTCCAAAGCGGCTGCACCAACTTGCATTCCCACCAACAGTGTAAGAGGGTTCCCCTTTCTCCGCAGCCTCTCCAACACTTGTTGTTAGGTGTCTTGTTAATTTTGGCCATTCTGACTGGTGGAAGGTGGTATCTCAGTGTGGTTTTGATTTGAATTTCCTTGATAGCTAGTGATGACTAACATGTTTTCATGTGTCTGTTAGTCATTTGTATATCTTCTATGGAGAAGTGCCTCTTCATGTCTCTTGCCCATTTTTTGATGTGTTCATCTTCTTTTTGGGTGTTGAGTTTGAGTAGTTCTTTATAGATCTTGGATATCAGCCCTTTGTCTTTAGTGTCATTTGCAGATAGCCTCTCCCATTCTGTGGGTTGCCTCTTTGTTTTGTTGACTGTTTCTTTTACTGTACAGAAGCTTTTTATTTTGATGAAGTCCCAAAAGTTTATTTTCGCTTTTGTCTCCTTTGCCTTTGGAGACGTGTCTTGAAAGAAGTTGCTGTGGCCGATGTCAAAGAGGTTACTGCCTATGTTCTCTTCCAGAATTTTGATGGGTTCCTGCCTCACGTTGAGGTCTTTCATCCATTTTGAGTTTGCCTTTGTGTGTGGTGTAAGAGAATGGTCTAGTTTCATTCTTCTATATGTAGCTGTCCAATTTTCCCAGCACCATTTATTGAAGAGACTGTTTTTTTTCCACTGGATACTTTTTCCTGCTTTGTCAAAGATTTGGCCATTGATTTGAAAAACCCACAGCGAGTATCATTCTCAATGGGGAAAAACCTTCCCTCTGAGATCAGGAACAAGACAAGGATGCCCACTCTCTCCACTACTGTTCAACATAGTGTTAGAAGTCCTAGCAACAGCAATCAGACAACAGAAAGAAATAAAACATATTCAACTTGGCAAAGAAGAAGTCAAACTCTCTCTCTTTGCAGATGACATAATACTCCATGTGGAAAACCCAAAAGACTCTACCCCCAAACTACTAGAACTCATACAACAATTCGGTAATGTGGCAGGATACAAAATCAGTGCACAGAAATCAGTTGCATTCTTATACACTAGCAATGAAATATAGAAAGGGAAATGAGAGAATTGATTCTGTTTACTATAGCACCAAAAACCATAAGATACTTAGGAATAAACCTAACCAAAGAAGTTAAGTATCTGTACTTGAGGAACTATAGAACACTCATGAAAAAAATTGAAGAAGACACAAAAAGATAGAAGAGCATTCCATGCTCATGGATTGGAAGAATAAACATTGTTAAAATGTCAGGGCGCCTGGGTGGCTCAGTTGGTTAAGCAACTGCTTTCAGCTCAGGTCATGATTCTGGAGACCCGGGATCGAGCCCCACATCGGGCTGCCTACTCGGTGGGAAGCTTCTCTCAGTCCCCCTGCTTGTGTTCCCTCTCTCGCTGTGTTTCTCTCTGTCAAATAAATAAATAAAATCTTAAAATAAAAAGAATTAAAAAAAAACCCACAACATTGTTAAAATGTCTATACTGCCCAGAGCAATCTATACTTTCAATGCCATTCCGATCAAAATTCCACCAACATTCTTCAAAGCGTTGGAACAAACAATCCTAAAATTTATATGGAACCAAAAAAGATCCCCAAATTGCTAAGGAATTGCTGAAGAAGAAAAACAAAGCTGGGGGCATCTCGTTACTTGACTTCAGGCTTTATTACAAAGCTGTGATTACCAAGACAGCATGGTACTGGCACAAAAACAGAAATAGACCCATGGAACAGAATAGAGAGTCCAGATATGGACCCATTCTCTCATTTTTTTTTTAAGATTTTTTATTTATTTGACAGAGAGAACACAGCCAGAGAGGGAACACAGGCAGAGGGAGTGAGAGAGGAAGAAGCAGGCTTCCCACCGAGCAGGGAGCCCGATGTGGGGCTCGATCCCAGGTCTCCGGGATCATGACCTGAGCCGAAGGCAGTCGCTTAAGCAACTGAGCCACCCAGGCGCCCCTATTCTCTCATTTTTTAATCAGTTTCTTACCCTCCTTCCCTCTTCTCTATGCCTGACAAGTGCCCATCTGTATTCTGTTCTATGCACGTATCTATTCTTCATATGTCATGTAAATGGAATCATACAGTATGTCACCTTTTGTACCTGGCTTCTTTCTCTTAACATAATGTTTTGGAGGCTCATTCACATTGTAGAGGGTATCAGCACTGCATTACTTTTTATGATTACATAATATTCCAATCTCTCACAACTTGTCCATTTGTCATTGTTATTGTATGTAGTGCTACTATTAACATGCATATACAAGTACTTGTTTGAGTTCCTATTTTCAATTACTTGGGGTGTTTACCTAGGAGTAGAATTTTAGACTCATAATTAGGTTAACATAGTTAATTCCGTAATTAACTTTTTGTGGACCCATCAGGCTATTTCCACGATGGCCACAGTGGCCAAACTATCTTGCATCCCCACTTGCAATATTGAGAATTTCAATTTCCCCACACCCTCACCAACCCTTGTTATTTTCCATTGAACTTGATGATAGCTCTCTCAGTGAGCGGGAAGTGGCACCTCATAATGGTTTTGATTTGCATTTCCTTAAAGGCTATTTTGAACATCTTTTCATGTGTTTACTGACCATTTGGAGAAATGTCTATTCAAGTCCTTTTTTTAATTTTGTAAGCTTAGATTGGTTTTCTTTTTCTTGTAGAGTTGTAAAAATTCTTTTATAGTCCAGATACAGGACCTTTATCAATTACACGATTCACAAATAGTTTCTCCCATTCTCTAGGTCATTCCACTTTCTCAATAAAGTCCTCTGTTATAGCAAGGTTTTCAAGTTTGATGAAATCTAATACATCTATTTTTTTCTTTTGTTTCTCGTGTTTTTGGTGTTAGACCTAAGAATCCATTGCCAAATCCAAGGTCATGAAGTCTTACCCTGTGTTTTCTTCTAAGGATTTTAGGATTTTAACTCTTATATTTAGGTTGTTGGTCCATTCTGAGTTAATTTTTATATGTAGTGTGAGGCAGGGGTCCAAACGCACTCTTTTGCTTGTGGCTAGCCAGTTGTTCGAGCACCATTTGTTGAAGAGACTATTCTTTGCCCATAGAATGGCCTTGGCATTCTTAATGAAAACCAACTAGCAATAGACATATGAGTTTATTTGTGAATTCTCAGTTTTTTTCTATTAATCTATATGTTTATCCTTAGGTGAGTATCACATTGTTCAGCTTTGTGGTAAGTCTTGAAATCAAAGCCTTTTTCTTCTTTTTCAAGATTGTTTTTGACTATTCAGGGACCCTTATTTCTATATACATATAAAGATCAACTTTTCCAATTCTGCAAGAAAAGGCCATAAGAATTTTGATAGAGGTTGTATTGAATCTTTAGATGACTCCAGGTTTTACAGACATCTTAACAATATTAGATCTCCCAATTCATGAACACAGTATGTCTTCCATTTACTTAAACCTTCTTTAATTGCATCCAGCAATGTTTTATAGTGTTCAGTACATGCTTTCATTTTCTTGGTTAAATTTATTGCTAGTTATTTTTATTATTCTCAGTGCTATTGTAATTGGAGTTTTTCAAAATCTTTTTCTAATTGTTCGTTGCAGATGTGTGAAACATAACTAACTTTTGCATGTTGATCCTGTGCCCTGCACAGGATTCAGCCCTTTGCTGAACATGTTTATTAAACTTGCAGTTTTCTTGTAGAGTTTTGG
Source organism: Spilogale gracilis (assembly GCA_004023965.1). NCBI lineage: Eukaryota > Metazoa > Chordata > Mammalia > Carnivora > Mephitidae > Spilogale > Spilogale gracilis. The sequence goes on from PITA01012178.1 coordinate 4,816, forward strand.
AGATTTTCTATGATAGGATTATGTTATCTGTGAATCTAGTTTCATTCATTCTTTTCTAAATTGGATGTCTATAACGAAGACTGAGTTTTCCTCGAATTGCTCAGCTAGTTTAAAGTTAATTTAAATTTAAAGTTATTTTCTCTTGTTTATTGTCTTTCCCCCTCCAAGAAGGTGCATTTTGGTTCCCTTGTCTATGAAGAATTTCAAAAAAGATACTCTATATATTGATAAATGCAATGACACTTGCTGTTATGAGCACTATTTTGAACTTTCAACTTATGAAACCAATTTCAACGGTGTCATAGTTAATTCTCTCTTGAAACTCACATATTCACTATTTTTTTAGTGACTTGTTGAAAATTTAGTACAATTGTATAGCCAGTCTTAAATGGTAGTGTGGATGACTTCATCACAGTGCAGCCAGAAGGAAATAAAAGAGATTACATAAGCCATACCATCCACTCAACCCCATTGCTTTATACTCACAGACTAGTCCTTTGCCAGGGATTATATTTTATTGTGTCTAATTCCAGGGTTGGGAAATGGAGTTGCATTAATGATCAGAGGACTGGCTTGGTACATAGCCAGGTCCAAATGGCTAAAGCTTAGTGTTTGATTCTGCTGATGTGCTCTTTTTGCTCAGATACTGGAACATCATCCCTACTGTTTCCCTTGACTGCTGTCTCACATGATGTTAAAGAACTCTCAGGAATCAGGCTTTCAGATAGATATGAGCAAAGGCTTCTGACATAGCTGCCCAAGGGACTGGCTTCAAAAGACTAAATTTGTACTGGAAAAAAAAAAAAGACAACATAAATCAGATTTAAGAAACGGAAGCACCTGGAGGATAAATGTTAATTTTTTTAAAAAAATAATAATTATGCGTTATCTATAATGCTGAGTGGTAAAGCTGAAAGCTAGGCAATGACTCTGTGATTGACAGCTCTGTCATGCGTGCTGATACAGTTTACACAGCGCATTATGCACAGTTTGTACTCAGTAAATATTTTCCCTGCACAACGGCTCTCGGCTCTCACACACTTCCTTGTCCTCTGCCTTTGAATCAGCAGCCATAATACCGAAAGAGTCTTCATCTTGTTAGCAAAATGCATTATCTTGTTGGCCACCAAGAGATTGAAACTGGGGAACAGCTGGGAACCAGCAGGGATGGGTGGGGGGGAAAGCTGTTCTGTAATGATTTCATTCCTCTTCTGTGACAGCTTCCTCCTATTCTAAGAAGGGGATTCAACGCAACTGAGTGCTCCCTTCCTATCCTGTGGCAAGACAGGCCTTGTGAACCATTTCCCTGTCACAGTGAAAGAACGTGCTGAAGCCCCCAGCCTGACACAGAGAAAAATCAGATCTTAAATGTAACTGCTACAATCCTCGCATCTTTCTTTATTTTTCTTAGTAACCTAAATAGAGATCTAGTGTGACCCTTAGCTTTGAGCAGTACTTTCCAGGGACACGGGATTTATTTAAAAAAGAGCCACTTTTAAAATTTGCATTCCAGTTTTTCACAGTGTTTCAATCAGAGGACTAAAGATATTTCGGAGAAAGTGACCAAAGTTGGATGAAAACTTATTTTCCATCTTATATTAATTGTATTTCTTATTGCCCTCTTGTTCCCACAACCCGCTTAGGCTGAAACAAATCAAAATAAAGGGGTCAGACATAAATAAATATGATGACAAAATCAAATGTACTGCTTTGGCCAGATGTGGATACAATGAATTTAGTGCTGGAAACATTAAATATCATTAATAACTAAATATTAATAGACATATATATTCTCAGTAGTGTTATTCATAATGCTCCCCATTAGAAAAAAAATCCACACATTTATCGACAAGAATGGATGCAACTTAATAATTTATATAAGGGAACACTATACATCAATGAGCATGAATGAATTCTGCTATGCATTCATGAGATAAGCACATGGGAACATCTCAAAAATATAAAAACGAGCAAAAGAAGATCAAAGATACATACTGTGTAATTCCATTTACAGAAAGGTGAAAAATAAGCAAACCTAAACTACATTATTTCAAGGCTCACACTATGGATTATACTACAACAAAAAGCCAAAAAAGTGATGACCATAAAAGTCAAATCAGGATTATTTCAGGTACAGTTGAGGGTTTTGATCAAGAACAGTATGCTGAATGCTTTTAGGGTGCAAAGTGGGTTTTCTGGTTTTGTTTTGTCCTTGGAGGTCATTTTAGAAATGTTTACAGGGCCCCTGGGTGGCTCAGTGGGTTAAGTCTCTGCCTTCGGCTCAGGTCATGATCTCAGGGTGCTGGGATCGAGGCCCACATCTGGCTTTCTGCTCAGCGGGGAGCCTGCTTCCTCCTCTCTCTCTGCCTGCCTCTCTGCCTACTTGTGATCTCTCTCTCTCTCTGTGTCAAATAAATAAATAAAATCTTTAAAAAAATGTTTACAAAAATTTATTAAACTGCATTCATATTTTATAAATGTTTCTGTATGTGTGCTGTATTTTACATTTCATGATTTAAAAAAGTTTAAAAAAGGACAGAAAGTTTCTTCCTGTTGGGAAGACATATTTCTTTGATGAAGGAAGTCATAGACTGGGTTAGAATACTTGACTCCCGTCCTCTTGGACCTTCTCCCCTGATGGAATGAATGCCAATCAGGCCAGCAAGACCGCCTCATGATCAGAGTGGGATAGGAGGCCTGGGCCACCGGGGAAATGCCTGGATCTTTCCTTCAGGCAGAAGATGGGAGAAGAGCTGGAAATGATTTGGATAATGTTTGATACAGCGTTTACAAAGAAATAAAGAGTTAGTGAATCACTGTAGGAAGTTTGTCTCCTGGGATTCCGCAGGATCTGTCTCCCGGCGATAGAAAGAACCATTCTCTACTCAGACCATGAAAAGAAAACATCCTTATTCTCAGATGGCCCCAAAACATCGAGTCATTCTCACCCCAGAATCCATTACGGCATCATTAGTGATCACTTTGCATGGTTGCCAGGCTTGGTTCAGGGCCTACTCAACTGTGAGATTAGGAGAGTCTGCCCCCAATTCTCTGAGTACAAGTGTTCCAAGGAGGACATGCTGTTGAAATAAGTCAGCTTGGGGGTGGAATGTTCTGGACAAAAGAAAACAGTGCCCTCAGAGTGGGGAATACCTTGAGTGGAAGCAACCAAAGGGACTCTGGCGCCAGGGTAAGGCTCAGGAGCACAAGTTGGGAAGCTATCCATTCTAGGGAGGGAGGATTGGCTTGAAAGTCAAGGCCGGGGCTGCTTGTCTTGGGGACAGCATGACGTTTGCATTGAGGTCAGAATGAGGATTGAGTGTGAGTAGGGTACAAAGGATTCAAGTGAGGCTGACTTTAAAAAAGAGAGAAAACCCCAGCTTGAGAGTCTATACAGTTTCCCGACTTTGCTGGTCAGTTAGTTCCTGTAGGCAGGGGGGTCCTGACCTCACTGCATTATTTTAGGTCAAGTCTGTATTCAAACCGGACAGGAAACAAGGCGGGCCTTGGAAGGGCTGTGTTCCTACTGCCTGAAGGAACCTGAGACGGAATTCTAAGGAGGCAAATAAGATTAAAGAATTGGATTTTCCCTCACTCACTCTGTGAAGTTTGAGTCTGACTTATTTTAATTACTTAATTAGACAAAGAAGATATCTCCACTGGCTTGTGAACAGTTTGTGGCATTTTGGTGATTAATAGATTATTTTGTTTGTTAAAGATCAGATAGAAAATTACAGAGCCACTTGCTCCTTTTAATTTACTGAGCTCCTTCCATCAAAGCAGAAGGATTGAGTCCTCTGCTTTTTGTGAATGTTTGCAGCTGCTGCACAGCCTGACTAGTGGAAACGCACATAATTGCAATCTAAATCTAGTTTAACGGGGGGACATGGAAGGCACATCCACCAGCTGTGTGATGTTAAATAATTTCAATACTTCTTGATGCCAGGATTCCCTCATTTCTAAACTGGAGTTAACCACTTTTTAAAGACTGTTAAGAGGATTACACACACACACACACACACACACACACACACACACCGGAATATGTATAATCTCTTTAATTTCATTTAATCCTATATGTATATATAATGAGGCACATCATACCATGCTCAAAAACAAAAGGTATGGTGCCATGCTTTTCTCCAAATGTTGGTGTTCAGTTAAAGACTTCACTATTGCATTGCAAAGTAATACTAATTTTTAATTGAATTTTGAATATTTTAGAATATCTTAGGATCCCTGGTGTATGATGTATGAATAATTCTGGAAATAATTTAGTCAAAATGCATGAAAATAATTTAAATCTCTTTAATTTCTTTAGTCAAGATCTTTCTTTCTTATTATTCAATTTATTTAAACTAAAAAAAAAAAAAAAAAAACTCCAAAAACCCAGTTTACTCATTTCTTCCAACCCCTACCCCTGCTTCTTGCAACCACCAATCTGTTCTCTGTATCTATCAGTTTGGGGTTTTGGTTTTGTTTTTATTTCTGTTTTTTAGATTCTACCCAGAAGAGGGGTCATCCATTTGCCTTTCGTGGACTTCACTTAGTATAATCGCCCTTTGAGGTTCATCCCTGTTGCTGCAAGTAGCGAGATTTCAGGTGTTACTTTTATAATTTATAAAGAGAAAACATTGTTGGGGCGCCTGGGTGGCTCCGTCGTTAAGCATCTGTCTGCAGCTCAGATCGTGATCCCAAAGTCCTGGGATGGAGCCCCGCGTCCAGCTCCCTGCTCGGCGGGAAGTCTGCTTCTCCCTCTCTCACTCCCCCTGCTTGTGTTCCCTCTCTGGCTGTGTTTCTCTCTGTCAAATAAACAAATAAATAAAATCTTTAAAAAAAGAGGAAACATGGCTAGTTTCAGTGGCCCTGAGAACATCATGTTGGCCAGACTGAGAGGTCAGTGCTCTTCTTAAAATTTAGCTTTTATTTTTATCATTCGAAATATGTCTTTATTTAGGACCCAGTTTTCTTACTGGGCTTTGTAGATAACGCTCATAGTAGCATTCCCCTGCTCTCTCAGCCATCTCTGATTCCATATCTCTAAATACCATTCTTAGATTTCATTTCTTGGCTTTATTAATGCTTGGGTAGAGTTACTGAACTTCTCTGCCCATCCTCATCATAGACATGCAAACAGCCTGCTACCCTCTCTAGTAGAAGTGTTGTAATTTTGGTGTGGTCACTGGTTCTCAAACTTTACATTGCAGAGATCACCTTAAAACCTTGTTAAAATACAGATTCCTTGGTCCCACCCTTTTCTAGTTCAGTAAGGGAGGATCCAGAGCATTTGTATTTCGGTTCTCCAAGTGATGTTGAGAATGCTGTTTGACTGGCCTATGGACCACACTTCAAGAGCTATTGGGTGAGATAAACATTCTATCTTCACATTATCAATATGTTTTAGGGGCACCTGAGTGGCTCAGCCATTAAGTGTCTGCCTTCAGCTCAGGTCATGATCCCAGGGTCCTGAGATCGAGTCCTGCATCAGGCTCCTTGCTCAACAGGAAGACTGCTTCTCCCTCTCTCAACTCTGCCTGCTTGTGCTGCTTCTCTCGCTGTATTTCTCTATGTCAAATAAAGAAATAAAATTTTAAAAAAAAGTTTTAGAGTTAAGTCTTATATGTATATCAGAGTTGCTCTTTTTCTCACCAACTTTTTTTTTGTTCTCCCTGAAGTTAACTATTATCCTTTCCCCATTTGATTACCTTTTGTGTACCTATGACTAATTGATAGCTATCATTAATTTATACTTGAACTCCCTCTTAATGGTGTAAATCTCTTGATATGTTCAGATTCATGATGCATTTTTCAATACCATCTTCTTTAAAAATAAATATCCCAGAGATTTTTGACATGCTCCAACATGGATGAGCTCTTTGTTTGTTTGTTTTAACATACAGTGTTGTACTCTAGTGCACAATATAGTGATTCAATGTCATATGTCCCTCAGTGCTCACTAAGACACTTGGGACTGGCTCTTCTGGTTGACTGTCACACAGCTGCAAGTTAAATCCCCTAATTTCTGTTTCTTGTACCTTTCAAAATGTTTGTTTGTTAGTACAAGTATCTGTAATATCCTTTGTACTTGATGGGCTGAAAAGTTCTATCTCGAGTTTTTTTTTTTTTAAGCATTGTTCCACAGTCTTTTGACTTCCAGTGTTGCTATTGGGTAACCTGCCACTGCCTGGTTCTTGATTCTTTGTAAGAGACAGTTTTCTCTCTGGAAGTTTTAGAATCTTTTGCTAATCCCTAGTGTTCTGGAATTTTAAGAGGTACCTGCCTAGGTCTGTTTTCCATGTTGCTGAGCATGAAGTTGGCTCTTCGAAAATGAAAACTCACAACCTACAATTCTGAGAAACTTTCTCAAGTTATCACATGGGTAATTTCTTACCTTCAAATTTCTATGCCCTGTTTTTCTGGGACTCCCGTTATATGTGTATTAGGCATTCTGAAAAGATTCCCAATTTTCTTCTTTCCCTCTTTTCCAACTCACTATATTTAGGTTCCACTTCCTGAAAGATTTTTCAGGTTTACTTTTTCTATTATTTTTTATTCTTAATTCTTAACATCTCTGACTTTTCCCTTACTAGCTTTTTTTTTTGAAGTAGCCTGTTTTTACTTTATAGATATATCTTCTATTTCTTTGAGGGTATTACTATAGATTTTAAAAGGTCCCCTCTCACCCATATTCTCTCCGCATCCTTCCTGTTGCTCTCTGTATTAGTTTGTTTTGTTTTCTTCTCTTTTATAGTGAGTATCTCCTCAAATATGGGGTAATTATTGATTGTCAGTTTCTATTTAAGAGTGGGCCACTAAAAAGCTGACTGGATGCTTTGTATCGACAAATGGAGTGTTGGTTTCGCACTAAAGCCCACACTGCCCAGGACCAGGGAGCCCTGTCTTCTTTTGTCTTTTCAGAGGTGGGGTAAGTGAAGTGGTAGGAAGTGCATAGGATTTAAAAATGAAAACCTGCTTGTGGGGTCCTGAGTCTCCCCCTTAGAGGATGTATAAACTGGAGCAAATGTCCTGTTTTCCCAGTGTCGATCTGGATACCTAGAACAGTGCTTGGCATATGTTGAAGGAGCAAATATCTTCAACTGAGAAGTGTCGACCATAACACCCGCCTCCTCACTTTGTGGAGATACATAATTAAGAGAGCATGTAAAAGTCCCTTCAAGTTGTAAAGTTCTACTAAAATTTCAGAGACTATTCTTAAAGGGACATTAACACGGGACAAGTACAATGTCATAGGGTAAATACCATCTTGGTCAATTTCACAGCATGGCATGTCCTTCGTGATACACGTTCTGGTATGAATGCAGTGTTTCTGTAAAATCAGGAGCATGTTAGGAAATATAAAAGCTATCATGGAGAAGAGCAGGTGGAATTCAATGGAGTGACAGTGGGGGCAGGGAAGATATGTGATGTACATTTCAGCTTTCTATCAGGAGGAACTTTCTGTCAATTAGAACTTTGAATCAAAGAGACGAGCTGTTTTGATAGTTGGTGGTTTCCTGTTCCTAGACAGTTAAAGCAGAATTGTCCAAAAATATCACAAAGGAAATTTCCTGCTAAGGAATGGATTATGATGTTAGACTAAAGGCTCTCTAAAATTGTTTCTGTCTTTAAGATCTTAGTTATTACAGAATTACAGATTTTAAAGCTATAATCAATATTCTAAATGCCAGAAAACAGACATAAATGTTCCGAGTCAGATTTACTTGGAATGTATTAGAAACATCTTTTGAAATGAATCAGTGAAGGAACAAAATTTCCCATCACAGAAGCGCCTGGGTGGCTCAGTTGGTTAAGCATCTGTCTGCATTCAGCTCAGGTTATGATCTTGGGGTCCTTGGAATCAAGCCCAGTGTCAGGTTCTCTGCTCAACAGGGACTATGCTTCTCCCTCTCATTCCTCCTCTGTGCTCTCCCTCACCCCCATCTCAAATAAATAAATAAAATCTTTAAAAAATTCTCATCACATCTAAAACCCTGGAGCTGATCCTGTCTTTAGAAAATGTAATTTGATAACAGCTTTGAAAGGTCAAAGCCCCCCTCTCTAGGACGGGGGCTTCTTCATTGAGGCTAGTCCTTTACTTGATATTCTCCTGAGGAAATGACAGGCATTTGGGAAATGTGGACACAAAGGATGGTGTGCTTCCAGTAAAGAGGAAGGTTTCTCTCTTGCCTGGGCTCACTGCCCAGAACACTGGCTGATTTGCATTTTATCTGCAGTGTATCACTCATTGATGTGCAGCACTGTAGCCCCGCAGCCTCCGCCTGGATACAGCCCTGTCCCTGGAGAAGGACTGCATTCATTTGTTACCAGCCGATGCCTGTTCACTTGACAAGCCAGCATTTTCATTCTCTTTTACCAAGACCAAGAAAAGAAACCTCATTGTAACATCTTCTTTAGCCTTTCAAGGTCACTTAAGAAGACAGTGAAAATAAGAAAGCATCACTGTATTTTCGTGTGAGTAAGGATTTGAAAGGATAAGGTGAGCAAGAAACAAACATACAAAAAACCAGACTTTAAAAACTGAGTTATATTTGCAGGAGGTGTAAATCAAGGGATATCATGGCACCTTTCCCCCTCAACTCTCTTGTTGAAATCCAAGTGGAATTGATAGATTAAAAAATAATGTTACCTAGCTGTGATGGCTTTGCCGTGTTATTTTCCGACTAATCCATTCAATACCTGATGAGTAGGCATTGCCATGGAGGGTTGTCTCGTGTTTTAAAGCTAAGCTTCTATTGATAACTTCTGCTCAGTCTAGGGTAAGGAGAGGGCCTCCACAGCCGCAGGGGGATGATGGACAGTGCTAGAATACCCCGAGGGCAACGAGCAATACACCTATCACTGGGAGGCTGCCTAGAACAGGGGCTCAATCCTCATCCACCATCCACCCAGATGATTTCATCCAATACCAGGCTTGAAATTATTATATGATGATTTCCAAACCTCTATCTCATGCCCAGACATTTCTTTTGAATTTCTGAAACATGCTTCAACTGTGTAATGGACTCTCATATATGAATAGATTAAATGAACTAAAATCTCTCTTTTGGAGACTAGGTGGGAGATTGACCTGTATTCCTCATACACGAGGTATAAATATGTTATACATAGGAGGTGAAAAAACAAATAGGAATCACTATACTCCTCTATTATGGATTATCTACTACCTAAAAGCCTTAACACAGAGCTCTTTTTTTTTTTTCCTTTTATATATAGAGAGAGAGGTGGCAGAGGAAGAGAGAGAATATTAAATAGGCTCCACATCCAGGGGAATACCTGACCCAGGGCTTATCTTAGGACCCTGAGATCGTGACCAGAGCCAAAATCAAGAATCGGATGCTTACCTGACTGAACCACCTAGGTGTTCCTCAATTCTTGAAATTCTTAAAAACTCTTTAAAAAAAACCCCACTCTTGAAACTGATTTGGAGAGTGCAGCTTAAGCCTGAAGTTCCCAGAGGGATTTCCTGCACCCTCTCTGTCTTGAAACTAAGATGGCTAAATCTTCCGATTAGACCCCCAATCAGTACTGGGTGCCTGCTCCTCATGATTACACCTGGCCCATATTTGTTTTCCATGGGAGATCAGAAGCACAGAATAGAGAAAAGAAAGGCTGCACAGGCTTCTGAACTTGATTTTACACATGTTTTTCTTAACCAGTGAGAGGCCTTGCCTCCAGTGCCTGATGATTTTCTACTCATTCATCTAGATACAAAGTAAGTGTCAACTTACTACCCCAAATAACCACATATCTATTAGCAGTCATGCCCCATTTTGCTCAGTCTCCCTTATCTCTAGGCAAATACTTATCTATTTTCTATTTCTATGGGTTTGCCTATTCTGAGTATTTCATATAAATGGAATCTTGTAATATTTGGTCTTTCATGATTGACTTCTTTCATTTATCATAATGTTTTCAAGGCTTATTCTTTTTTTTAAGATTTTATTTATTTATTTGACAGAGAGAGAGAGAGAGAGAGAGAGAGAGAGAGAGCACAAGTAGGCAGAGCGGCAGGCAGAGGGAGAGGGAGAACCAGGGTTCCCACTGAGCAGGAAGCCTGATATGGGGCTCAATGCCAGGACCCTGGGATCATGACCTGAACCAAAGGCAGACACTTAACAACTGAGCCACCCAGGCACCCCTCAGGGTTCATTCTTATTGTAGCCTATATCAGTATTTTATTCCTTTTTTTTGCCAAATAATATGCCATTACATGGATATACCACATTTTATTTATACGTTCATCAATCCATTGGCCTTTGGGGTGTTTCCATCTTTGTCTATCATGAGTAATGTTGCTATGAACATATGTGTATAAATCTTTGGACATATGTTTTCTCTCTAGGTAGATGCGTAGGGGTGGGATTGCTGATTCATCGGGTATGTCTGTTTAACATGATAAGAAACATCAAAGTATTTTCCCAAGAGAATGCACTAAGGAATTTTTATATTCCATGTTAACATTGGTCTTTTATTTGTTGTTTGCATTGACTGCATTGTGCCATTTTGCACTAATGACTCTTAATTTACTGATAACTTCCTCTCCTTTGGCTTTGTGATGCTTTAACTTTCTGTTTTCTCCATGTTGTTTCTATGACTTCCCCCCCCCAACCACCAACATGCAAATTTTGTTCCTGATTCTTTTCTCTCTCTACCTCAGAAATTTCATTCTGCAAAGCATGCCTCACTTTCTAACCCTGTGTTGATTCAAATCAGTCAACACGATGCAAAGTCTTTCCTGAGCTGCGGTCACACAAGCTCTGTCTTGACGACTCTGTGAGGCTGTTTGGTTTCAAACACACTGTGTGCACAACGGAGCTCATCTCTTGCTCTGCAGAGCTGGCCTTTCCAACTGCGCTCTTCTTTTAGTGCCTCTACTGTCCTCTCAACTCACTTGCAATCTCTGTCATCTTTTCCCTTTCCTCTCCCTTGTGACTTCTGCCCAATTAGTTTGTCAGCTCCCATCCCCCCCCCCCAATGCGTCTACAATCCTCAGAGGCAACACCTTTCTCTGGGTCACCCTCCCATTCTGCTCATGCACCATGATTGCACGTTTTAATTTTCATACATTCTCTTTACGGTTAAAGACACGATTCTTATTTTTTCCTTTTCATTTTTTTCCTACATCTTACATTTCTATCTTATTTACCTGGTTCAAATCACATTCTTTTGGCTCCTCTCTTCAAAATCTTCAGAGGTTCTCTATTACCCTCTACTAAAGAATAGATTCCTTAATGGTACATTCAAGTCTCTGGTAGACTCTCTTAGTCCTGTCTCCCATTTACAGAGCGTATGTTTAAATCAATCCCGATCCTCTTTATTTTTCTGCCTCCAGCTTTGTTCATGCTTCTCCTTGGGATGCCCTGCCACTGTACCTGCATAAGGCAATTCCTCAAGGCTCTAATAAAATGTGTCCTCCTCCACACTGATACCCATGATCTGCCTACACTGAAGTCATCACTCTTTCCTCCCAACAATGTCATTTTCAATTATGTATTACAGTCACTTGGTGCCTATCTAATCTTCCCTCCTTAAATCTACAGCCCTGGAGGGCAAGGCCATGGCATATTTATCACAATTTAGCAGCTCTCATTTCCTGAATACTTACTATGACCTAGGCACTGAACTAAGTATTTTATATTGTGATACCTTAATCATCAAAACAATCCTGTGAAATAGGGTCACTTTGAATCCTCATTGTATTTTTTTATTTTTAGTTTGTTTCTTTTTGAATCCTTATTTTATAGATGATGCAATTGACGCTTAGAGAAGATAAGTAACTTCCCCAAGGCTGAATAGCTTCTAAATGGCAAAGCTGGAATTTTATGCTTGCTTGACTCTAAACCCCATGCAAATAACTATGTCCTTATCACTTTCTCTATAACACCTAACTTAATAAATGCCAGGTAAATGAATAAAAAAAATGGTCAGTGTGTGCTGCTGAAAAGACACATAAGGTTTGGTTCAAATTGAAGTTGTCACACTTTCTTAGAGTGAGTTATTTACCCTGCCTGAGCTGTTTACTCATTCACAAAGTGTTGGACAGAGATGAGAACCCCCGCCTCACAAGGCTGTTGTGCAGATAAGATGAAACAGTGGACATATGCCGTCACATAGATGACGGCATCTGCTAGTGTGCTCTCAGTAAACTTTAGCTGATAATAAGAGAGCTCAAATTCCATATTTCCCATTTCCCCTTGGTAAGGTTGACTGTGCTGAGAGCTAGCCACATGGCAGGAAATGTGTGCAACCAAGGCAGCGTGACAGTTTCACAAACTCCATCCCAAGAGGACATACACTTTATTATTTACTGTGAAAAGTCACTCAATAGTCTTTGACTAAAATAGAACTAAAAAGACTTTAAAAACTCTATGGTACTTCATACTTAAGTGCTGTTTTTAACTTCATTTACATGTATGCATGTGTGTATCTATCTACCTACCTATCATCTATCTACCATCTATCCATCCATCCATCCATTCATCCATATCTCTCTCTCTCTCTCTCTCTCTCTCTCTCTCTCTCTCTCTCTCTCTCTCCCTCTCTGCTTCTCATCTACATGTTTAATTATAATATCCTTTAGTTGACCAGGTAACCCGGTCACTGGGTTTCTAAGAGTAAATTGTGCATAGTTCTTTGCCCTTCTTACTTGAGCATCAACTCTGTTCTTCTTTATATCCCTGAGGTAGGCTCAAATATACAAGTAAAACTCAGTCCTCTTCTTTCTCATCTTTTTTTCTCTAGCTAAGTTTCTCATTTTTATCTTGCTAACCATAAGGATTCACCATAACATTTCAAATATTTCTAAACATTGGTATCCGTAGTAAATTTGTTCCTTCTAAGAAAGCTTTTTATTAAATTAAAATTTTAAATTATAATAATATATACACTTTCACTAAATTATGCTACGTTTTATTGTTCTTATTTTCATTTCATTTCACAAATACTCTTTGACATTTTTATAAGATCCCATCAATAATCAGTGGTTGAGGGAATATTAGCTTTGAATTTAAGAAACAAGACAGAGGATCATAGGGGAAGGGAGGGAAGAAGAAAATAAGACAAAAACAGAGAGGAAGACAAACCATAAGAGGCTCTTACCTATATGAAACAAACTGAGGCCTGCTGGAGGGGAGCTATTTGCGGGGAGGGGTAATTGGGGGATGGGCATTAAGGAGGGTACTTGTTATAATGAGCACTAGGTGTCATATGCAACTGATGAGTCACTGAACTCTACCTCTGAAACTAATAATACACTAGGTGGTAATTGAATTTAAATTAAAAAAAAGAAAATATTAGCTTCATTTGTTGGATGAATTCTATCTCAATCTTCTTTTCTCCATTAAAACCAAACAAAGCAAAACAAAAACAGAAACAAAAAACTTGTTTAAGAGACCCGAGGAAAAATAAACAGTTCTCAGGCAGGGGATGAATGTGACGTGAAAATACAGAATTAATTTCCTGGTCACTCTGGATCATTCAAATATAGGTAACGTACATGAAGATGTCATAATAAAGATGAGCGTGACCAATATGTTCCCAAGTCTATGGTCAGGAAATTGTAGCGGAAGACTTTTCTAATGCAATTCCTATTTAGTTGACATTCAGGAAAAATATATAGTCTCTTAAAATTACAGTGGCATATGAAACTTATGTGCTGTTTTATTTATTTGTTTTGGATTTTATCTAGTGGGAGGTCTAAAATTCAATCTTCATAACCTGGAGGGGTTTCATAAATGTGGGATGCAATTTGGAAAACTGAATGATTTTTGACAGCTCTGTGTTTTAAATGACTTAGAAAATATCTACGATAAACATCCAGATCATTTCTGTCTCAATATTACTAACATGTAAAGATTACATCTCATGTTAATAATATTTATTACATTAAATGTAATATAATTTCAAGGAAGTCTTTGATACTACAAGGTGACATTTTTGTGCTTATGATTGCCTATGGAAAGAGTGCTTCACTGATCTAGAGATAATAACTTTTTGTAGAGTTGCTTGTTCTGTCCTTGCTAGTCTTTGCAAGGTGCCTATGGAAAGATCTTCCTGCTGATTGTGTTGTAGTTAGGAAAGGGATGAACAGGGGAACACTAGTAATGCTGCTGGTCTCCACAGTCTTTTTGTCCTGCTAGTAACGAGTACTTTCCCATCCATGTTCATTAACTTCCTCCAAGCTAAACAGCCTCATTAGAAAATGATGAGTTCAATAGCACTCGTCAAAATAACATGACTCAAGGCAAACTGAAGACCTTGGAAGAGAACTCTACCAACTCAGACTACTTATTTTTACTTTATAACTTAACCACTGTAAAGCTTATTGTCTCATCCAATGTCTGTCCATGGAGAACAATTTCTCTCCATATCCTTAATTTGGATAATTTTTTATAAAAAAGTAAATATTTTTCAAATTTCCTCTAAAATTGGAATTGAATTGAGATTTCACTTATATTTTTATTAGTAGCAAAAACACAGAAGGTGATATTAAGATAGTAGATGTCATGCATATGACCAAAATCTGGACAAATAATAATAAGTGGGACTAATCAGCTGCTGACCAAGCATTCTTATAACCATTACCCAGTTGATTTGCACTGATTTACCAGGAAGTAGGCTGGACAGATATTCCTATTCCCATTTTGCTGGGCTCAAATGTTGAGGATTTATACATATTCACTTAGGAAGTAAATAGAAGATTTGGAACTTGAAACCAAGTTTTCTGAATATAGATCTTGTCCTCGCATTATTTAACAGCATATTGGGAGGAATAGAAACCTACACGGGCAGACAATAATGCAGAAGGAGAACCGCATAGGAAGTCTTTGATACTACAAGGTGACATTTTTGTGCTTGTGATTGCTAAACTTAGGAATAGTGTGTAAGACTACAAAGGGATGTGTCCTAAGAAATTTGGAATATTGGTGGGTCTTATAGAAAAACATTGCATTTTTGTAGAGAATAATTCTATATTTAGGTTTTATGGCTCAAATAGACATGGAAAGTTATCTATTTTAATAAATACTTGACTAAAACAGTGGATAGTATAATTTCTTTAAAGTTCGATTTGATTGTATTTTGATAAAACTTAGAAGGCTATATTAATCATATGGTTTTCTCAAGAAAATGGAAACTTAGAAAATTCAGTTCCAGAAATATTTGTTGCTTATTTTTATACCTATTTTTTTATACAAGGTATGGAGATAATGGTATGCTGATTGTTCTCAAGAATCTCAATCTTAAAAGGGATGAAAGCATGTGATGTAGAAATTCTGATACGATTTAGATGACATGGCAAGGCAATTAATAGATGTATCCAGGAAGGAGAGAGTAAGAGTACCCTGAAGTATCAACAACAGCTTTCTGAAGGTGATGACAATACCTGGATATTTTGTTTTAAAGATTTTATTTATTTATTTGTTTGAGAGAGAGAGAGAGAGAGAGAGAGAGAGAGAGCAGAGGGAGAGTGAGCGGGAGAGGCAGACTCCCTGCCAAGCGGAGAGCCTGACATGACGCTTGATGCCAGGACCTTGAGATCACAACCCCAGCCAAAGGCAGACGCTTAACTGACTGAGCCACCCAGGTGCCCCGACAACTACCTGGATTTTAAAGAAAGAATAAGGCATTCATCAGAAGGCCATGGTCATTCCAACCAAGGAATAATAGGGCCTGGGACAACTGTTTATCCTTTCCAGAGCTCTGTAGTACAGCAATAAATAACCTTTGCATATTGTAGTACGAAGATCAGAGGGCTTGGCATTAGTACATTGGATTTCTAGTCCAAACTTTGCCCTTGACTTTGAGGCACTGGAAAAATAAATCCGTTTCTTTGGGCCTCAGAGTAGACTAGATTAAGTCTCGGGTTTCTTCCATGTCTGATTGTAATCGACTTTATTGACAAAGCACGACACTTAAGAACAAGGATCTAGAGCAAGCTAGAGCTGTGAATACATTGTACTTTGACTGCTTTCTTGCCACATTAATTTAGGGAAATTCTTTAATCTATCTGAGCCTTTGTGTCCTCACCAGTAAAAAGAAAAATAGATCAACCATCAGAGAGTAATTGTAGGACTTATGTGAGATAATGTATATAAAGTGAAGTAATAAGATCCTGACTCATATTTGTTGGAGCCATTACACTTTCAACTATAGAATTTAGGGGAGAATTGGATACCTTGGGGGCAGGAGATGAATAATTACATAGGTAATACTGAAATAAACTTGTATGCTTCATCAAATATGTGCTTAGTGGTTCTACCCAATTCACAGGTAAAATAGCCATAACATAATGCTGAGGCTACTATGGAGCTAGTCTCTTGGACATTAATGATAGGTGAGCTCTACTAACTAACACAGGGAAGAGGTGAGGCCAGAGTTGTGAGTTTGACCCTCATTGGAGCATTTAAGTTCAAAATATTCCATTTTCAACCATTGGGTCCTGGGTCCTGGTTGTTAGTTGGGTGCCGACATGTACCTAGGTCTGCTCAAATTTACCTCAAATCAGATACATCCATTCTTCCAGGTCATAAATCCTCTAAGCTAGATCTTCCTGGCTAGAGGTCTGCAAAATCCTATTTCATGCAAGCCAGAGACTATATCTTTATAAAAGCACATGCGAGGTTTAAAAACAAAAGAATCAGTGGTGAAAGAAGCCATGGCAAAACTCATGCTTTTGAATTCAGTCACTTGCATGGACCTGTGAAAATTGTTAAATACAGAAAAAAAAAATAAAACAATAGAAGTAGAATTGATAATGTAGGAAAAAAGTTACTCTTCAACTTTCATGTGCCTGGTTTGACCTGCCCTTGTGGTTCTTATTATGATCACAAGATACTCTTTGACAATAACCATCAAGAAACTTTGGGGGGAAAGAAAGTTTTTACTTATAGAAACTGGAAATTAAACAACATACCTGGGGTTACATAGCTAGGTGACAGATAATGGGTAAAAGAATGGGAGTGCACAGACCTAGTGTTCTGCTTCTTTGGGGTTAAGAGGGGGAAACTAGAGTTTCATCAGTTCACTTTTTACTGGTGAACTTAAAACATAAGAGTGGGAATTTAAAACACAGGAAAAGAAACAACAACAACAACAAACCAGTTGTCCAAATGCTCTGTTATAGAAATCAAACAAGATCTCTAAAACAAAGGATCCTTAAGGGCGGGGGTGGCCTGCCCTTTCCTCTAATCATAGGGCTGGCAATGTTTTACTTGAGAAAGCTTTCCTTAAAGTGGATGCCTGGAAAATAAAGCTCAAATCAGGCTCTTGTATTATAGAAAGAAAAGCCAACTGTCAGGACTTGCCACAGTGAAGCCTATAATTATAAAATCTACAGGTGGAGAAACAGTAAGGGTCATAGAAGACTTAAAAAGTTTTATTTTTTGTATTTAATGATAATTTTAACTCTAAACATATTATAAATTTGATCTTGGAATAATTCTTTTCAGTTTGTCCATTTAAACATACTTCTTATTTATCACATTTCAATCCTATGTAGCTTGATATGGCTTGGCTCCTTTTTTTTTAAAGATTTTTTTCAGAACAGTTATAGGTTTGCAGTAGGAGGTACAGAGATTTCTCTTACACTCCTGTCTCCACACACTCATAGTTTCCCCATATATAATCACCCAAGTCGCTATTATGTATCATCTATTCATCTGTTCTCCACCCTCAAAGCCCTGCAACTGATGATCCTTTTATTGTCTCCATAGTTTTGCCTTTTCCCATTAGTGTCGTATAGTTGGAATCATACAGTACATAGCCATTCCGTTTGGTTTCTTTAATTTAGTAATATGCAGTTAATTTCCCATAGGCCTTTCATGCTTGTTAGTTCATTTATTCTTAGAACGGAATAGTATTCAATTTTCTGGATATACCTTAGTTCATCCATCCATTCATCTCTTGAAGAACATCTTGGATGCTTCCAAGTTTTTGGCAATTACAAATAAAGCTGCTATAAACATCTTTGAACAAGTTTTTGTGTGGATATGATTTCAGCCTCTTTGGATATGCATCAAGGAGTATGATTTGCTGGATCATATAGTACAAGCATATTTAATTTTAGAAGAAACTGCCGAACTGTCTTTCAGAGTGGTTGTAACGATTTACATTCCTACCAGCAATGAATAAAAAAGTTCCTGCTGCTCTACATCCTTGCCAGCAGAGTGCTGTCGCTGTCATGAATTTTGTCCATTCTAATAGGTGTGTCCTGGCATCTCATTGTTATTTTAATTTGCATTTCCCCGACAATATATAATGTGGAGCATCTTTTTATATGCTTATTTTCCATCTGAATCTCTAGTTTAGTGAGGTATCTATTAACGTGTTTGGCCCATTTTTCAATTGGGTTTTTGGCCTTCTTATTGTTGGGCTTTAAATGTTCTTTGTTTACCTTAGGCAACAGTCATTTATCAGACATGTCTTTTGCAAGTACTTTCTGTTTGCAACTTATTTTCTCATTCTTTTGGCATTGTCTTTCAGAGAGCAGAAATTTTTAATTTTAATGAAGTTATGAGTCATAGTTCTTTCAAAGATTGTGGTTTAGTTTTGTATATAAAAAGTTATTGTATATAAAATATTGTCAGCTGGTGCAGCCGCTTTGGAAAACAGTGTGGAGATTCCTTAAAAAATTAAAAATAGAGCTACCCTATGACCCTGCAATTGCACTACTGGGTATTTACCCCAAAGATACGGAAGTAGTGAAAAGAAGGGCCATATGTACCCCCATGTTCATCGCAGCAATGGCCACAATTGCCAGACTGTGGAAAGAGCCAAGGTGCCCATCAACAGATGAATGGATAAAGAAGATGTGGTCCATATATACAATGGAATATTATGTGAATATCCAACTTTTGTAGCAACATGGACAGGATTGGAAGAGATTATAAAAAGTTATTGTCAAACTCAAAGTCAGGGAGATTTTCTCTGGTTATCTTCTAGGAGTTTTATAGTTTTGTGTTTTACATTTAGCTCTATAATCCATTTTGAGTTAATTTTTATGAAAGATGTTAAGGGCTATGTTTAGATTAATTTTTTTTTTTTTGCATGTTGATGTCCAGTGGTTCTAGAACCATTTGTTAAAAAGATCATCCTTGCTCTATTGTATTGCCTTTGAATGATCAGCTGAGTATATTTGTGTGGGTCTATTTCTGGACTCCGGCTTGTTTCATTATTTGTCTATTCTCTCACGAATACCATAGTATCTCAATTACTGCAGCTTTATAGCAAATCTTGCAGTCAAGTAGCATTGGTTTCTCAACTTTCTTCTTCTTCAATATAGCATTCAGAGTCTTTTGCCTCTTCATACAGATATCTGAATCAGTTTGTTAATATCCACAAAATAACTTGCTGGAGTTTTGACTGGGATTACGCTGAACCTCTAGGTTCAGTTGGTTCAGTTGGGGAAGGAAGAACTGACATCTTGACAATATTGAGTCTTATTCATGAGCACAGAATATCTCTCCATTTGTTTAGTTCTCCTTTGATTTCATTCATCAGAGTTTTGCAGCTTTCCTTATATGGATCTTATACATATTTTGTGAGATCTATACTTAAGTATTTATTCATTTTTTGTTGCTAAAATAAATGGCACTGTGTTTCTAATTTCACATTTTACTTGTTCATTACCTGTATATAAGAAATCAATTGAATTTTATATGTTACTCTTATATCCTGCAACCTTGTTATAATTGCTTATTGGTTCCAGAAGTTTTGTTGTTATTGTTGATTCTTTTGTATTTTCTACATAGACAGTCATGTCATCTGCAAACAAAGATAGTTTTATTTCTTCTTAACCAATCTGTATACCTTTATGCCATTTATTTCCTTTTTTTATCTTATGTTTTTAAGCTATAACTTCCAGTATGATAGTGAAAAGGAGTGGTGAAAAGAAATAACATTGACTTATACCTGATTTTAGTGGAAAAACTTTAAGTTTCCCACTATTAATATGATATTAGCTATAGGTTTTTTTTTTTGGTAGATATTCTTTATCAAATTGAGAAAGTTTTCTTCTACTCCTACTTTAGTGAGAGTTTTTATCAAAAATGGGTGCTGAATTTTGTCAGATTCAGTTTCTACATATTTGTTATGATCATGTTATTTTTCTCTTCTGGTCTGTTGATGTGATGGAGTATGTTAACAGATTTTCAAATATTGAACCGGCTTTGCATATCTGGGATAAAGCCCACTTGATTATGGTGTAAAATTTTTAATGCATTGTTCGATTCAATTTGCTGAGATTATGTTGAGGATCTTTGCATCTATTTTCATGAGAGTTATTGGTCTATAGATTACTTTTAATATCTTTGTCTTGTTTTGTTATTAGGGTAATTCTGACCTCATAGAACACGTTAGGAAGTATACCCTCTGCTTCTATCTGCTTCTACAAATTTTTTGTAAATTTTTTTAATGTTTCTTTTTTTTTAAGGTTTTATTTTTATTTATTTGACAGAGCAAAACAAAGCTTGAGAGGGAACAGAAGCAGGGGGAGTGAGAAAGGGAGAAGCAGGCTTCCTGCTGAGCAGGGAACCCGATGTGGGGCTCAAACCTGGGACTCTGGGATCAGGACCTGAGCCAAAGGCAGCCACTTAATGACTAAACCCCCCAGGCAACCCTGTAAATGTTTGATAGAATTTACCATGGAACCCATCTGGGCCTGGTGCTTTTATGTTTTGGGAAATTATTTATTATTGTTTCAATTTCTTTAATACATTTAGGCCCGTTTAAGTTGTCTCTTTCTTCTTGGGTGACTTTTTTTTTCAGCTTGTGTCTTTCAAGGAATTGGTCCCTTTCATGTAGGATTCCATGCCTTGTTCCTGATCTTAATGGGAGAGCTTTTAGTTTCTCACCATTAAGTATGGGGCTAGCTGTAGACAACTTCATTTGCTAACTTGATAGGAATTCATGGGCTTATGACATTAATAGCATCAGGCTTCCTTTGGAAGAATGGATTTTAGCTCTGATATTCAATAGCTAAGTGACACTGCAAGTTATTGAGGCTTTCTGAGTGTCCGTTTCTCCCCCGGTTAAATGGAGAAGTAAAATTCCTGCTTTACACAGATATTATAAGCACAAGATGAGACGACATATATGTGGATTTGCAGCACACATTGCTAACATATATTAAGCACTTAACAAATGTGGGTCAATAATGGAATGTGTACAAAATAACAGTGTCAAATATTTTCATTTATTAGACAAATACGCATGATAGAAAACTTTACTAATTGGTGAGGATTCCAGTATTACAAACGTATTTATTTGTCTAACTGATAAAAATTAGATTCAAGCAAGAATCTCTTTCCACAGTTTTTTAGGAAAAGGGCAATAGAATCAAAATATGAGCCTGTATTATTGTTCTTTTGCCTTTTCCCTCCTTCTGTCAGATTCAAATACATCATAGGACCCTTCAGAGGTTAAATGAATTGGATGTATTTTCAGAGGGCTTCTGAGAAAATGGAACGGGTGAATAAATGGGAAAAGATAACTATCAGCTAATCTCTCGTGTATAAATCAGAATTTTACATATTCTAGTACACAAGAGAACAGAAAATGCCGTATGCCCAGTAATGTATTCAAAATCAGAGGGACAGCTTATGATTCACCTTTTACAACACAGAAGAGGCAGAATTGAGTAATTCTGTACATTGGTGGAGTCATAAGATAGAAATGGTTAATAGAGCGAGTGTAAAAAATGTCTGTATTTTGATTAAATTAGTGTAGGTTTTACTAGCCAGAGTCAATATATACAGGAGGCTGTGTATTCCACATGGTTCACATGGGACCTTTGCAGTGCTGGTCTCTTTTCTGGAGTGTCCCTTCTGTGCTTAACTCTTCCTATTGTCATTTTAAGTTCAGCTTTACAATTATCAATTACCCCATATTGGGTGTAGAGCTCACTTAAAAATACAATATTAAAAAAAATAAAAAGAAATCAATTACTCTCAGTCTGTTTGGGCTGCTATAGCAAAATATCATAGTAGCTTATGAACAACAAACCTTTATCTTTCACAGTACTACTGAAGGATGAAAGCCTAAAATCACGTGAAGGCCCTTTTCTGAGTTTCAGACTATCCATTGTATCCTTAAGTAAGTAAAGAGGCTCAGGAAACTCTCTCTGAAGCCTCCTTCAAAAGGCACATATTGCATGGAGCACTGGGTGTGGAGCCTAAATAATGAATCTTGGAACACTGAAAAAATAAAATAATGTAATAGAAAAAAGGCACTAATCTCATTCATGAGACTTCCACCCTCATGACTTAAGCGTGTCACACCGGCCCCACCTCTTAATACCATAACTTTTCGGGGTTGAGATTTCAGCATATAAATTTTAGGAGGAGGGTGCAAGCATTCAGATCACGGTGATTACTTTCATTTTTTTTTCCTTACCTCTGCTGATCCCTTCCTTTTTGTTTCCCCACGTTCCGTATTTATTCCTACATTTTTCCCAAGTATTTTTGAGTTTTTCTTATACCACAGAGAAGACTGTCTTTTTTCCATCTTTTTTTTTTCATTAATCCTTTTTCTAAAAATGTTCTTATACGTTTTTAAAGTGCTACCTTACAATCTTGCCTTTTCTTGAAAAATAATGTCGAAGACTTTTTTGGTTTCCTTTTGCTTTTATAACAAATTACCACAAAATTAGTAGCTTAAAACAACCCAAACCCATATTATCTTATGGTTCTGGAATTCAGAAAAAACCTGTTTCCTTGCCTTTTCCAGCTTCTGATGACCCTCTCTGTGCACCACTCTAACCTCCTGCTTCCCCCGTCCTATCTCTTACTCTGACTTAACCGATGGTCTTGCCTCCCTCTTATGAGGGCCCTTGTGATTGCGTCAGGCTCACTCGGATAACCCAGGATAATTTCCCCATCTGAAGATTCTTAATTAAATCAAACCTACAAGTTCCCTTTTACCATATAAATATGTGGTCACATATTCAGAAGTTCTGAGGATTAGGATGTGGCCATCTTAGTGGAGGTGGGGGCATGCATTCTTCAGCCTACCACAGGTTCCATATCGATTTTTGTATTTTTGTTCTTCGATATTTAGGTAGGATGAGAACTCCCTTCTAGAAATGTGTTCTAAAATAACCTCCTGACTTGAGTGGTTTTAGAATCCTTTTTTCAGATTTTAAGTTGAAGGGCTGGTTGGTACTTATTTGTACCACCAGCTCTTTGATCTCAACATTCTGAGAAAAATGGTGTGGGACCCGAGATACAGATATAGCATAGGGAACTTAGTCTCCACACTGTTTTGCTGCATAAATCTCCCGCCAGGAACAAGCTTTCTGGTGTCAATTTTTTGTTCTGTCCTATTTCCACATAGGAGAACTTGCCCAGCTTTCTTCCTTGCACTGCTATAAAAAGGGAAGGTGCATGGCTCTTCAGGTGGTGAAGATCATGATCACGACGGTCACGGTGGTAATCATGATAGTAACACTTAATAAGTAATAGTGGCTGCCACGTACTGAGTGCTTATTTTTAAGTCAACAACTATGATTAAAGCTTTGCACATATCGTTTCACCTCCCCCTTTCCACAAACCTATGAGAAAAATGTCATTGTTTTACATTTGAGGAAACGAAAGTCACAAAAAAGAGTAATCAGCTAAATGAGGTCACATGGAAAGGAAATAGCAGAGCTGGGACAGAGGCTTCATTTTCACAGTTTGCCATAGCAAAACTCTCTCTAGGGTTTTCTAGCACAGTTGGTTCAGAATGTTTTGCTATGCATGAATATCTTACCTCCGCCCTTACAAATTGGGATTTGTTAGCAGTGCTCTCCTCACATATCTTTTGTGACTACATTTGAAATTGTATTGTGTTCCAGAGGAGAGGGGTCACGAGTTGGTTCTTAACTGTGACTACTCAGTATATTCCTATTTGTAGCAGAATGTGACTTCGTGTTTTATGAGATATGGACAGCATTATATTTTAATCTCCAGGGATGGAACATATTTTCCCCCAGCTTTATATGACTCTTATCATTTCAGTAAATTTTAAGTAAGGAATAGCTGAGATGTTTTTATTCAAGAAGCCATCATTCTAGGAAGTGCCCTAATCTCTCATTTAAAAAAAAATATTTTTAGATAATTAAGGAGCTGTTCACCATGTCCATCATTTATTTCTGACTCTCAAATTAATGATGATTTATTGTTTGGAGCCATTTTGGATCTTTTCTTTTCTGTTGTAATTTACTTCATTATCCTGCTGCTTACAGATGCATTCATTTTATCTTAGTTTGGATCAGTAGGCACCCAGTTTGATTTGATTTGACACAATACTTAGTGAGAGATTTTTTTTAATCAAATGAGCAAAACTCTTTGTTAAGCTTCCGAATGAGATCTTCTCAATCAATCTTCCTTCTTTTAAGACCCATGGTAATTTAAATAGGCAAGTAGGCTTTCTACTTATACTTCAACATTTAAGGAAGATCAAATGTATCTCTGTGTATTATTTTGAAAGGTACTTGGAAGACCCGTACTTTAGCTGCAGCTCTGTCTTTATCTTATTGTGTGGCATTAACTTCCCTTTATTTTATCTATAAAATGAGGTTCTTGAAACAATCTCTTCCTCCTTTAAAAGTACCTAATTTTTTAGTGACAAGAGGTGAAGCATCCTACATATTACCTCCAACAAATAGAGATAAGATGAACATAGTCTCTGCTTGGGATACTAGAACTCAAATGATAATAATCAAGGACTAATCTTACTGTTTAAGAAGGTAACCCAACATGTCACTTGAATGTCATAGAATTTGGTCATAAGGAAAACCTCTGTTCAAAAGCCCATGACCTTTCAAGGATAAGGGAGAAAAAAAGTGGCATTCAGACAAACAAATTTCATTAGCACTTCATAAGTTCTTCTTAATACAGGTTTTCATTTTTCCTAAAAGCCCTTAAAATCTTTGCAGCAGAAGATATCTGATTAGTCATAAAAGCATTTCACAGCACACAGAGCTAATATAAGAGGACAGAGAGTCTAGGTGGAATTAAACCTAGGTTGGAAAGCTGAAATTGGTCATCAGCTGTTCTTGAAGCTTAACCTGTTATAAATTGATGCATTGGATATGGCAAGTGATGGTGAATTGAAGACTCTAGCATCCAGAATTTCATATATAAGCATAGTTTCCCTTGCAGAAGAGAGGAAAATGTAAAGGAATAGTGCTGAAGAGAGGTTCTCTTGGTGAGAAAAAAAAAATGTATAGTTATTTAAAAATTTTTTGTGGAGTGAAAAGAACATGAATTAAGGTACACAGTGTCTCTCTTTAGTTATTACAGTTCTTTGTATTAAATTCCTGAAGTAGTCTAAGATCCGATACAGTAATTTCATGAGTCAGATTAAAAAGAACGTCTGCTTGAATATATTCAAATCTCTGCCAAAATCTAAGAGGATAAGGCCTGAATCTGGGAATCATAAAAGCTGTGCATTAATTTACACGAAGATATATAAAGGAACAGCAACAACAAAAGTCCATGGGCTGGAAATAAGGGTCAGGTAAAGAAAAAGATATTTGTCATTAGTGCCTTGTGTTAATGAAAATGGGTAGTTGAGAGCTCCTGGGTGCATCTG
The DNA here is from genome assembly GCA_004023965.1 of Spilogale gracilis. NCBI lineage: Eukaryota > Metazoa > Chordata > Mammalia > Carnivora > Mephitidae > Spilogale > Spilogale gracilis. The sequence goes on from PITA01012178.1 coordinate 30,409, forward strand.
ATGCCGTGAGGTCTTGCTGAGAATGCAGCTGCTGGCTCTATATATAGACTTAATTCTGATGCTGAGGGAATAAAGCATACATACCATAGTAATGAGATTACTGGGACAGATCCCAAATCGAGACAGCTGAGCCAAATCAATAAATGCGTTTTTCTTCCCCTTAAAATCGCCGAGCTCGTTAGAAAAGCCAATACACTTCATGGTTAGACCTCTGGAACTAGAGATGTATTTCCAGCTCCCTCAAGCATTTTGCAGATTAAAAATTTAAATGCAAGGATGATTCCAGAATATGACCACACCATCAAAATCACAATTTCCCTGAGATAAACTTTCCTCTTTTTAAAATTCCCTTATGCATTTTGGGTATGTGGCTTGTACATAGACTAGAATGCTGTGACAGGGAGCCATATGGTACAATGGAACTTGTAGAGAATTTTAAGTCATATATAATGAAATTTAGAATCCAAGCCACTCTGTGCCTTAGCTAGCTATATGGCCTTTCCATAGACAGTTTACTGCAAATTAAAACAAACTCTTGGGGCACCTGGATGGCTCAGTTGGTTAAGCAACTGCCTTCGGTCATGATGCTGGAGACCTGGGATCGAGTCCCGCATCGGGCTCCCTGCTCAGCGGGAAGCCTGCTTCTCCCTCTCTCACTCCTCCTGCTTGTGCTCCCTCTCTGGCTGTGTTTCTCACTGTCAAATAAATAAAATCTTTAAAAACAAACAAACTCTTTCCCCTTTATGTAAAACTACAAATTTGGAGATAACAAAGACCCAGAAGTAATTTAAAGGAACTCATTAATGATATGAATAAATGTTCAGCTACATGAGAACGCTTGCAACTTTGTGTTTACAACAGGAAATAAAGTACTCAGTTGTAGAGGATTAAATAACATGTGATATGTTTATATTAGCATTACTATGTAATCACTTAAATAATAATTTGAAAGACTATTTTATGTAATGGAAAGAGGCTCAAGATATATTATTAACTTAGAAAACAGATTTCACCTAATGGGTATGGTTTGTGAGGCATGATTCCCTTGTGTGTATGGTTATGTATATACACACACTATTTATACAAACACACACATACATATCGTAATGTAGGAAAGTACACCTACTAAATTGTGGACAGCAGGGACACCTGGGTGGCTCCGTCAGGTAAGCATCTGCCTTCAGCTCAGGTCATGATCCCAGAGTCCTGGGACTGAGCCCCACATTGGGCTCCCTGCTCAGCGGGGAGTCTGCTTTTCCCTCTATTTTTGCCCCCCCACCACTTGTGCTCTTTCTCTCTCCCTCCCTTTCTGTCCGAAATACATTTTAAAAATCTTAAAAAAGGGGTGCCTGGATGGCTCGGTTGGATGACTGCCTTCAGCTCAGGTCATGATCCTGGAGACCCGGGATCGAGTCCCACATCGGGCTCCCTGCTCAGCGGGAGGCCTCTTCTCCCTCTCTCACTCCCCCTGCTTGTGTTCCCTCTATGGCTGTGTTTCTCTCTGTCAAGTAAATAAAATCTTAAAAAAAAAATCTTAAAAAAAAACTATGGACTGCACTAAATAGTGTGATTATGGATGAGTCTTTTTCTCCTTGTTACTTCTCTGCATTACTAAGTTCTCTAAAATAAGCATATTTTATAAAGAATAAAATCAAACGGTATTATTTCATAGAATAACCCAAAGCTGAGAATGTTCACCTAAACAGAGAAATATCACAGCACACACATTGGTAAGCATCGAAAGGTACTAACACAGACAGTCAGCCTGTGGGAAATGCGCCGATGGACGAAGGCCAGGACGACCACGGTACAGTGCGGAGACGGCGGTCTGAAACGGGGTCTGATTACCGAGACACACAGTGAATTGTCCAAGCTATTCACACATTTTCTTTCGAGGGATTGTCACATCATAGAGAGGGACAGGTAATTCTGTAATAAGAGGTAAATGGCACATTAGTCTGGGCCAGCCTTTCACCTTCCCACTCACCTTTCGTTCGGAGAGCAGTAGAGTTAAATAGCTAAGTACCCACGGGGCCTGCGGGCCGGTGGATCTGATGCCAGCCTTTGCTTTACCATCTACTGACCATGTGACCTTGGTCAGCTCCCCGTTTCTGAAACTTAGTTTCTTCATCCGTTAGAGGAGAAGAGTCAGAAGGATCACTAACTCGATCACAGCACTGTTTTGTTTATAACATCCCCTTAGAAATCGAGGTTTGCCTGTAACCCAGTGACCAACACATTGTATGTGCTCAATAAATGCCAGTCAACAAAACACCACACGCATCCACGTGGTGATTATTTAACAAACTCTCATTTGTGTCTACAGTTCACACAAGGCTATCTTATAAAAGAAGATGATGAAGATACTTTCTCTGCTCCCAGGGCATCTACAGTTTGGGAGGAAGCAGGACTCAGTGAGAAAGGGCCAACCTCAGGAAGTCAAAGTGAACCCAGCCTGTTTATTTTGGAATTCTAACCCAGGGCGTCGTTAATACTGTCTTCCTCCTCCGGGTCTGGGAATCCGTGCACACACACCAGGGGGAACCGCCTTCCAGCCCTATTTTCATACAGGAAAGAATTGTAGCAAAACTTTGACTTCTACTTGGCAGTTTATCATCGGGCTGATATACGCCTTCTAACTCAGCTGACTCTGAGAGTCAATGAATATTAGTGCCCACTGATAAGTTACTCTTGTTTTGATTATCTTTAAAAGATGTAGTGTCTCGGGCGCCTGGGTGGCTCAGTTGGTTAAGTGACTGCCTTCAGCTCAGGTCATGATCCCGGAGACCCGGGATCGAGTCCCACATTGGGCTCCCTGCTCGGCAGGAAGCCTGCTTCTCCCTCTCTCACTCCCCCTGCTGTGTCCCCTCTCTGGCTGTGTTTCTCTCTGTCAAATAAATAAAATCTTAAAAACAAAAACAAAAACAACGATGTAGTGTCTCAGATCACACTGCTTAAAAAGGGACTTTTTCCAAACACGTAAAAAAAAGTTCTATAAATAACTTTGAAGTTTTTAAAAAATCACATTACCTTGTATTTGCATTTTTTTTCTTAGGCTTTCGAAGTATATTTCTGGACTCAGTGTCCTTCAACTGTCATGTGAGGTAACACAAGTGGTTCAATCTCATTTTGTTGGTGATGAAAACGAGATGCCCAAAGGCCAAACGACTTTCAAAGTCATAGGCAGCAGAACAGGGCTCAGGATCCAGGACTTCTGAGTCTCAGCCTTAAATTGTTTTATTGTCTACCACACTCAAAATATGTTCTAAGTCATTGTAGAAGGATGATTTGTATAATTTATTTAAAGATACGACATTTAAAGAGTGCCTCTGATTCTCAGGTCGCTTGACAGAGGTTTGATGTAGAAGCCATTCTGGGATTTCCCAGGCCCGCGTTGGGGCCCAGCCCTGCAAGGGCTGTCTGCTGCCCCGCACACGTCCCGGGCCGTGCATCTCCCAGCACTCTGCAAAGCACAGAGGAGAATCTGAACAACCCATAATCTCGCAGACCAAAGATCCAGAACCAGGAGCTCCTAAGAGCCCTGCCTCTAATAATACACCATAGTGCCCTGTTAACACAGTGGAGAAGGATGATACCATAATTTGGTATTTATTAAAATAGCTTTCTTCTTTGACACTTATTCATAGGGCTTATGAATAAAACTAACCTTGCTTCTTGAAAGAAGGGGTGCGAAGCACATGTTGAAAAACTTTGCATCGTTAATAATGAATAAAACTGTGGAACATTTGGCACTTCTCTTTGGATACAGAGACACTAAAGTATTATTTCTCAGATATTTGCCACACAGGGGAAAATATAGTTCCAGTTGCAGGATTTAATATATTCATATAATTAAAAACCAGAATAATAAACTTTTCCATTCCGCAAATTTCAACTACTTCAGGGAAGTTAAATAATTTATTTCAGGGGAACATTGTTAATAACCCCCAAAACCTCATATAATCTAATGTTAATTTTTTTATTATTTAATATAGCCATGGTATCATTTTATTAAATTTGAAATTAGTCTCTCTCTCTCTTCCTGTCTCGCCACCCCCACACTAAGCAAGAAAAATTAACGTACATTGTGTACTTGCGTTACTACCAGGCATTTTATATGGATGGCTTTAATTCTCACACTGGCCCTGTAAGTAGTTAACTTGTTGCCCTTTGTAAAGGAGGAAACTAAAAACATGAAAGATTGTAAACTTTGGAGAGTGGCAGAAGCTGGCTTGGAACTCAACCGTCCCTCTGCCTTTACAGATTGTTCCTCCCATTGCAGGGGTGCTCTTTTGTTGTTGTTGATCTTTAAAATAGAAAAAAAACTAGCGGTAACAGCACAATCAGCTCCACCGCTGTTCTGGTACCCAGCAGGGATTGCAGTAGAAAAAAAAAAAAAAAAAAAGCCTATCGAGAAATCCAGAGAGACATTTAAAGTCTCCGCGTGGCCACTCAGAGGCTGGCTATTTGGAACCAGTCATTTTTGTCTTATTTTTGTTTTATTTTGAATTCTTTTTTAGGATTTTTTTTATTTAGAATTAGGCAGAGAGCTAGAAGATTCATTAGGTCTCATTTTAATTATAACACTCTTTGCTTCTACTATTCCTCTTAGAGAACACACTGAACATTTTTCTTTTCATCAAAAAAAGTCTTTTAAAGTGGTAAGCAGATGTTCCTAACCCCAGAATAGTAAGAATTGAAAAATGTTGGCTGCCCTTTCGAGATAAAAGACTGATTGCATTTTGTCCCAAATTATGTTAGAACAGCATTTTATCATTGGCATCTCGCTTTGATGGATCTGAGGCAGCCGTCAGCACGAGCCAGTGGTATTTTCCCTTGACTGAAAGCAGACCACATGAGTGTATCATTTAAAACATTCAAAAAGGAAGGAATTGTGGTTTTCACGATGGATGGTCAAAAGGTCAGGATGGTGATGGGGCTGTGCCTTCTGAGGATTATCACCATGGTTACTAGGGCTTCGCAGGACACATCTAATGGCTAGCCCAGGGTCTCCCGGTGTGGAGCAGCTGGGGTCCCCTGACAAGGGCATGGCCTGGGGCTGGAAACCCAGCCTAAAACGATCAGCAAGTTTTGAAATAAGGGACTGCCTCTGAAGCTGCAGGGTCAAATGCTATCTCTTAGAATTCTGCAAGGATCAATTAATTAATCAAGGAAGCAAGCCCAGGGTAAGATCAGCAACCAGAGATTCTGCTGCAGGTCATTCATACTAAATGTAATTTAAAAAACAACAACAAAAAACAAAACTGTGCTCTGTAAAATATTTTTTTATCTGTGTCGTAGGAACTATATTTTATTCCACTTATTGACTCATGGATTCTCACCAAGTACAGCGTGTTAACCGCCTCTGTGGCATCCTGACCATCCTGACCATCCTGACCACCCTGACCATCCATGCCCAGTCAGAAAATTCAGAGATTTTTCTTACGTGTTTACCCATCCTATATGAAATTAAACTTACGGACTTTGAACTTTGTACTTGGCAGTGCGCTATGTGCTTTGTATGTATTAATTTTTGTCTTCATAACAATTTTATTATTTATTGTTTTCTCTATTTTACCAATGAGGAAATTGAGCCACAGAGTTTAAATGACATATCCAAGTAGTCTTAGGCAGTAAGCAGTGGAAGCAGAATTTCTACCCGTATCTGCCTGACTCCCTGGCACGTGCTCTTCTAGTATCCCAATCCATGACCAAAGACTCTTACTTCCCCCAGCCTATTCTTGGTTCATTCCATTCTCTATTTCTCCATGGCCATTGCTTTAGCATAGACCTTCATCAACCCAACCTGGATTATTGCAAAAAGTCTGCTAAAGGTGTACTGTACCCACAGAGCACACTGCCAGTAGAGTGCTCAATTAAAAATGCATAAAATCGGGTGCCTGGGTGGCTCAGTTGGTTAAGCAACTGCCTTCGGCTCAGGTCATGAACCCGGAGACCCGGGATCGAGCCCCACATCGGACTCCCTGCTCGGCGGGAAGCCTGCTTCTCCCTCTCTCACTCCTCCTGCTTGTGTTCCCTCTCTGGCTGTGTTTCTCGCTGTCAAATAAATAAAATCCTTAAAAAAATGCATGAAATCCTTCAATCTGAGACTGCTACAGATACTTTATGGGCCCAATTCCTTAGCCCACAAACAGTATTCTTTATAATCTAACTACAACTTGCCTTTGTGGCCTCTTATCAACATTTCCTGCCACTTTTCCTAAGAACTTGCCTCATGCTCAGTAACGTCTCGCCCGTTCCTGAACAGAGCGTACACGTCTACTGTTCCATGTGTTTTGGGAGTCTGTGTTTAAGGGGTTATGAAATGGTATCTCTAGGCCATCTGCCCTACTTTGTTAGAGACGGTGAAAAGGGCAACATTTATAGTGGAACACGGGAAAAATACACACACACACTTTGTTGTTAATTATTATTTGTTCATGTGTCTAAAATTAAAGGAAAGCTTTTGAGTTCTTAATATCTCGTGTCAAAGGTCAGGCTGGCTATAAAGTCTGCCCCTTGTAGCGTTAGCCGTTAGAAGCTATCTGCGCGTTAGTGCCGAGCCCAGTAAGCGCTTGACAGATCACACACTGGAAGGGTGTTCAGTGATGGAGCTGAAGCTCTGGGGTAGTGGTTCCGTGCAGAAGCACTCGAGAATCACTGCGAAAGAAAGAAAAAGAAAGAGAGAGAGAGAGAGAGAGAGAGAGAGAAAGAAAGAAGAAAGAAGGGAGGGAGGGAGGAAAGAGGGAGGGAGGGGACAGAAATGAAAGAAAGAAGAAAGAAGAAAGAAAAGAAAGAAAGAGAGAGAGAGAAGGAAGGAAGGATGGAAGGAAGGAAGGAATGAAGGGAAAGAAAGAAAGAGAATCAATGGCTAAATGCATACAGCTACATACATATGTTTATAAAACATCACCTAAAGCTATTCACTAACCCATTTCTGTTTTCAGTACAATGAATGCTTTATCATAAAACCTAGGCAAATTCAAATTAAGTTGTAAGCCAAAATGCTTAAATTTATTTCTAAGAATTTTATGTTTCTCAAGTTGTATATTCTAACAGGAAAACACAAATTTGGGTATTACTCGAAGTATTTGCTCAATGATATTTCTTTAAAATATGTTTTTATGAACACTAGCGTCCAGGTGCCCCTTGGATCACTATGTCCGTATCGTTTGGGGTAAATCCCTAGTAGTGCAGTTGCCCTGGTAAATCATTGAACACTACATCTGAAACTAATAATGAATTATATGTTGTCTAGTTGAACTGGAAAAAGAATAAAATAAATAAAATAAAACATTTTTAACTTATGCTTGATTCATTATTATATTATCATATACCAGTAAACTATATATTATTTATTAATATATTCAATCCTATTAAACCATATATTATTATTATACCGATAAACTTCTCTATAATCATAAAAACATCAGCACTGCCAAGATAGCCTTCCCTGCACGCTGTTATATCATCCTCTTCAGGTAACAGAGAGCGTCTACAGATATGCTAAATATGTTTAAATTGGATTCAATATAGTCCAGATAAAATCATGTAGATTTCTTTCCATTAATGACTTGTAGAGAGGCGTATCATCTATATGATCATTTTCTGCAAGCACAAGTAATTATTATGTTAATATTGTCCTAAATGAAGCTGTCTGACTCTAACAGAAGATGGCAGTGTGTATATTAATTTATTCACTGATCCTGCCACCCCCGCATCTTTTATTAGAAAAAAACCTTAAAGCCTTGATGATGGTTTGAAGCAAATCCATTCCGCCCTTTGCTCTCCGAAAGTGACAGAAAGACACAGACTGAATTCATTTTGTGGACATTTTGATTATTTCTATGTGATTGTCCTGCCTGTTAAAAGAGGAAATAGAGACCTTGCTGTCCTCCCATGCCTTCAGTTCATCGGAGAGGGTAGTTCAGTTTCAGGTGCCCTGTCAAAATCTAGGGAAGATGTTCGCACATTATTTTGCTAAATATATCAGTTAAAAATAGTTTTGAAAGCAACCAAGGCCAAAACATTTATATGCAAAAGAAACCTTTTATACAGTCGGTGTTGGGAGTAGAAATAGCATCACTGCTGTTGATTCGTAAAATCGTCCCTGCCTGGTTTTCCCTTTCTATTTTGAGACTCGATTTTCCAACATTGGTGCATCTAAATCAGTAGGATTCAGCAGTAGGACTCCCCCAACTGTGAGTTTTGTATATTGCAAGAGCATGAATATTTTTAAGCTGAAAGTGGGCAATTCTTGAAATTACTGAACTTAAATGTTTGGCAGTTCTTAGGACCGAAGCCCTTTTTCCAAATCAGTGTTTCTAGTTGTATGTCTTTTTTTTTTTCCTCCCAGTCTAGAAAGATGATTCTACCAATGTACTCCCCGGAGACATTTTAGAATTCTTTCTTCTTTTTTTTTTTTTTTTTTTTTAAGATTTTATTTATTTATTTGACAGAGAGAAACACAGCTAGAGAGGGAACATAAGCAAGGAAAGTGAGAGAGGGAGAAGCAGGCTTCCCGTCAAGCAGGAAGCCCGATGTGGGTCTCCAGGATCATGACCTGAGCAGAAAGCAGTCGCTTAACCAACTGAGCCACCCAGGCGCCCCTGGAATTCTTTATTCTGATACAAATAGATTACTCCTTAAGAAGGAATTCAGTACTTTGTAGGAAATATGAGTTTCTTTAAGCATTTTTTCTGGGGTGTTTTTAAGACACTAGGGACGTTCTTTTTGCTTTTGTGGGTGCCAGTCTCTACCCACATGACCCCAGTTGACCACTTGATTGCTGGGTGAGAGAACGGCTCAGAGCGTCTAAGACTTGCTGATTTTGCTGTAATTGATCACACTCGATTTAAAAACACCAGATCTCCGTTCTGAGCTATTTTTTCCAGCAACATTCTTCAAGAAGGTTTGATCCCAGTGCCAGCTCTATGCATAGGGAGAAGAGATAATTCTTTGCACTATGTAGTATTAAAAGGTTTACCGACTCCTATGTGAATTTGTTGTTAATGGTGAAAATACAAAGAATAAGAATTAACACTGCATTAACACTTATTACACTCCAGGCATCTGTCTAATTGCTTCATAGATACTAAAACTCATTTAATCTCTACAAAAATCTCATGAGGCAGGTATGTCACTATTATTCTAGTTTCTATCAAATGAGCAAAGAGATTATAACTGATAAGACCTCCTATTTTGGGTGCACCTGGGTGGCTCAGTTATTAAGCATCTGCCTTTGGCTCAGGTGATGATCCCAGGGTCTTGGGATCAAGCCCCCATCGGACTCCCTGCTCGGTGGGAAGCCCGCTTCTCCCTCTCTCACTCCCCTCACTTGTGTTCCCTCTCTGGCTGTGTCTCTCTCTGTCAAATAAATAAATAAAATTAAAAAAATAAAACTTATAATTTGGTCCAGGTAAATTAAGCTGTGTAACAAACAGCCCCCAAAAATCTTAATGGCTTTGAACAACAAAATTGTAATTCTCATTCACGTTCCTGTTCCTAGGAAAATGGTTCTGATGCAGCTGTGGTCTGTCTTCATTCTGGGACCAGGTGGAAAAAACCAGCTTCTCTCTAGAGTAATTCTTGTCCTGTGGCAAAAGACAAGGGAAAAAATGGCAGAGCCAGAAGATAATTCCGGAAACTTCTACTGGAAAGTGGTATACATTTCTCCTATTTCATTGGCCAAAGCGAGTGATATGGTCGTACCTGATATCAAAATGTTAGGGAAGTATATTCTTCCTCTAAGGAGGGAAATATCAGGAACAATCATAAAATCAGTTAGCGCTCATGTGCTGTGTATATAAAGTCACATGATTGAAAACAGCTACACTATTCACATGGCCTATGAGAATTAGTGTGAGACCCACAGTCTGTTCCAAGAGACCCACCACTCTCTGCAGGCCTGGGTATCTTTTTCTCAGGTTTTCCTAGGAATGTAGCCAACTGACTATTGCCAAAGGGACCACTCCTACTTGCAAACATTGGATGAAAAGTGAGTGGTGGGCGTTGGATTTCATCTGCATCGTTTTGATCCCAGTTGTGCTGTTCAGGGAATTCCTAGCCAATACGGTGACAACGGTCTTGCTGGCTCAGCTCCCTGGGCGGCTCTCAGGGACCTCTCAGCAATGACCATGTCTTCCATATTATGCATGACAAAAATCACTCCACTTTTGGTCTCCTAAGACTTCTGCTCTTTGGATGTATGCTCACAGGCGCTGGCCTGTCTCTGTGACGAGACACAGAGCTTTGACATGAACTTACAATACACCTAAACGGACATTTTTCCTGCTGACTTACTACATTGTTAAACCGGTTCTCTGGTTCAAACAACTCCTACCTTTACTGAGAGTTCTTCTGGAGGACTCCTGGTGTTTTCAGTGCTGATGAGCCTCAGTGGGGACTGTCTCAGTCCATTAGAGACTCCACAAAACAAAGGAACCGAGTTCTCAAGCACTTCCCTTATAGGATGCTCTGCCATAATTTTGCCAATATCTCTCTGCAGGCAAGGTCCACTTACAAGGTTATTGAAGGAAGTTGTCTTTGTCAGACGAATCAGTGAAGGCCGTGTCACATTTTATCCTCAAGGTAATAACTGTCAGCTTACTGCACAGTAATAAAGCTAGAAAGAGCTTCACAAGTGACTTTCCTGAAAATCAAAATGTGGTCCAAGGTGACTTGTCTCCACTCACAGGGGAAGATGACCAGAAGCTTATTACAGTTCTGCTCAGTCAGGATTTCCTCTGCAGGCACCAACTCCTGCTGGAAAAAAAGTTGGGGTAAAGTATGGGAATGATTATTTTCATTAAGTAATATGAAACCTGTGATGAGTTGAATTTTATCCCTATCCTCCATCCAGGTGTCCAAGACCTAAGGCTCAGTAGCTCAGAATGTTAACTTATTTGGAAATAATATTTTTTAGATTTAATTAGTTAAGATGAGGCTATCCTGGAGTGGAGTGGGCCACTGCAATGGTGTCCTTATGAAAGGGAGACATTTGGGAAGAACACACACAGGCAGAATGCCACATAAGCAGGAAAATGGCGATCCACAAGCCAAGGGGAGAATCTGGAACAGAATCTCCCCTCAAAACTATTGGAAGGAATCAGCAGTATTGGGAGCTCGATCTTAGACTTCCAGAATCCAGAACTATGAGACAATAAGTTTCTGCTATTGTGGTGCTTTGTTTTGATAACTCTAAAAAGCTAATATAAACTCTCAGTGCAGAAGAGAAGTGCTCTTAGACCTTCTTACATTTGTATAGGGTATTTATCCTAGGTTTTATGTAATAAGTCCTAAATTATTATTCTTTTTTTACAGACCATAAAAATAGTCCAAGATTCACAATATTTCATCATCTAACTTCCATATTCCAAGTTGTCCTACCTAGCTGAGGGTGGTTCGAAATTCCTTTGTGTGCATGAGCTCACCTGATTGAGAGGGGAAAGGCTCAAATGTTTATTTAGTGGCTCAGATGGTTCCTCGGCTCCTGGTTGGAGCATCTGGAGTTTCTGATCTGTCCCAGAATGCAGGGTTCCAGCAGGAGAAAACGAGATTTTAAAAAGAGGTTCCGGCTAATCATTTAATTTACTCTGGCACTCCTGTCATCAGACAATGTTATAGGTGTTCTCAGGGTTTCTATTTTAATTTCAGGTTTTCCCACATGGAAAAAAAGTTTGCTAAATTCTGTTGAGTTTCCTCCACTTTTTAAAAGCAAGGTGGGTGGAATAGATAGTCTTCCAACATAAACACTGTTGAGGTTCATAAATGTAAGGTTGTATTAGTAAGTTGAAGCTCATTTGCCTGAAAGTACGAATATTTGAAAAAAGAGGAAGCATATTTATAAGTCTCTGTAGTTGGATCTGTGCACTTGTTTACTCTAAGAAACGAGGTCACATACCGCAGGAATTACCTTCTTTCCAAAACAATTTCAATAGTCTCTTGCTTTAAACACTGCTGAGTTATTTGCAAGTCGTTTCTGGACATAAAGTAAAATCATATTTTACAGTGACAGACAGTTTATATTCAAGATGTTTTTACACTGGAATTGTTCTAAATATCATCCCCTTTACATGGTGCTATAAACGTCACTACAAAATGTGCAAAGTATTATTGCTTTTCTTAATTTTCAGGAACACTGCTTTTTTTAATTAAGAAAAGACTGTTTCAAAAGGATACAGCCTACATGTTTCATATGTGTAGCATTTGTGAGATAATGTAATTATAAGGATGGTGAACAGATTAGCGGTTGCCAGGAGCTAGGGATAGGAGAGGAGATAGGACTGGTTTTAAAGAGGTAACACACAGAATTGTGCAGTAAGGGTTCAGTGGAGTATCTTGATTTGGGTGGTTGTTAAGAAGGTATCTGTGATAAAAGTGTGAAGTTACACGCACCTATGTACAAACACAAATGAATGCATGTGTAACCGGTGACATATGAGTAAATTCTATGGATTCTACCAGTGTCTGGATTTTGATATTACACTATAGTTGTGTTAGAAGTTAATTTTGGTTGGGGAAGGGTGCACAGGGTCTCATACATTTTTTGCAACCTCTTATGAATCTACAAATTTTTAATATCAAAAGTTAAAAATGTTGAACTGATAAAAAGAAAAAAAAAAACATGTCTGTCCTGGAAACTAATTAGTTTCCTATCTTGGGCCTAGGACTGTGTATAAAGAAGGCTCTGATTCCTCACTACACCTTGAGTTCTTTCTGCTGCCTTCATGTTCCCATCTACCCGAAATGGCTGCCATTTCTAACTTGTATAAAAGTCTTAGGAATTACAACATTTCTATAATTGTTCACAATTATAGATCTATAAATAGATCACAATTAAAGCTGAAATGGACTCTTTATGAAGAAGGGGTAGCCTTCTCTTTCAAGAAGATGTGCTCAGCTGTGAATACATAATGAGGCCCTTTGAAGATGTCTCTTCTTGCTGACCTTTAGCCATGGTTATAGGATATAGAAACCGCTTCAGTTTTTTCAAACTGTTTGGATTTAATACAGGGAATTGGGCACATACAAAATCATTTCAATGGTAGAAGAAGCAGAAATAAAGGGATATTACTAAATGTGTAGATCCAAATATTAGAAAACTGTTGATGCTACTGCCCTTCCTGCCACGGCCACTTCCAGTAGAGTGTGACTGGGCGATAGAACGTGTGACCCAACCCAAACCTCAGTGTCTATGGGAAATTGCTGTCCCCCACCACAGAGGCGGGCATGTGGTCTCTGGCTCCCCTCTGTCTTCTAAACATTCTCAAGTGCATCTCCTTCTTGGGACCTAGTTCCCATTCGGAGTCCAAGCTTCTAGGGACTCAGCGAGATCATGACTTGAGCCCAAAGCAGGTGCTTAGTTGACTAAGTCACCCAGGTGTCCCACTTTCGTAGTTTAAAAACTGAAATTTCCACACCCCAGGAACCCGCTTGGTCTTAGGTAAACTGTAGAGTTGGTCATCCTACCTTGGAACATCCTATATTTTTAAAACCTCGAAAAATCCATGTTTCCTATGTTTATTTCATATGTGCATGTGGAAATGATCAAATCTTAATAAAACTACACTGATTATTTTATCATCACAGTTGACTATTGTCATTTATCATAAAACCATTCATCAGTATCTGGTAAGATGTTACATAGTCCAGAAAATGGGCTTCCTATGGATGGCACCTTGGTGTTTCCCTCAATCAAGATATTTTCAGTTGTTGAGCCTTGATTTATTACGCCACATATGTGGTGGGTAGTGCCTCTAGTATCAGTGAAGTAATGACATATTTGCTGCTTGTTTCTGTAGGTCAGGAAGAATCATGATATGTTCATAGTGCTGTGACTAATTTATATCTAGCTCCATTTTTATGCTAACCTTCATTTTTCTCTAAGTGGATTAATGTTGTATTAGCGCCTTTGTGGTGAATAAAATTGCTACAAACAAATACAATATTCTTTGTTCATCTATTAAAAAGATGATTTGATTAGACATTTTGGTCAAATGGTTGAACTCGTTGTGTATAAAAATAGAGGGAACTTTGATAAAAATTTCTGTTACATGCAAACAAATTAAGCATGACCAAAATGTGAGATTTCTTCCATGCCATGATGTGGATTACGACTTGCCGTAAATAATTAGACAAGTAATTTCAGATTCCAGCTGCTCTAACAGATGCCTGCTACAAATTGGAATGGCTGCTTACAATTGCTTCCGATTCAGTATGTGCAACTCTCTGGTTTTGAAATATTTTTAATAAGTAACATATTGCCCTAAGACCTCAAGAAAACTACTACGATTAGTAGCCTTAGTAAGACCTTTCTGCATAGGATTTTTCCCTAACTGACCCAATTTTATTCTGGTAATACCTTTATTTCTTCTACTGTTTTAGAGTTATATCAGGCATGAATTTGACAAGCAACTTTGTGTTCTTTTCCAGGTACTCTTCTCTCTCTTTCATTAGTATACATTGTATATGATATGCATCTTAATTAAATAAGAAAATATTTACTTAATGTTCACTAAATGCATGATAATATTGGATTCCAAACAACTGGATAACTTCCTTGCCCTCAGAGAATTTATTATCTAGTTGGAGAGAGAAAATAGACACCTGACAAGATATATAGCAAAGTAGTGTCGATACGGTAAAATCTAGAGTTCAAAAAACGATATTTTGGCCTGAGACTGTGATTGATTTAGCACGTAACACTGTGAAAGCCTTTAGCCTGATTGGACTCCTTTGCAAAAAGGCAGAAATGGAGACTTGTTAAACTAAAGCAATCAGTTTCTTTAATTAGAGGCCTGAGGATAAAGAAATCAATATGTACTAGTTAATCCAAGATGACTACAATAAAAAGATTGTTATTTGGATCCTGAAGTGGAAGGAAGGATAAAGAAGGAGAGAAGGAAACTAGCACCTAATAAATACAATATTAAGTTGGTTTCTTTGTGTGCTTTAGCCATCAATCCTTACAATAATCCTGTGAGTTTGGTATTAGATCAAACTGTATAAATATGGGCAATTTCATACAGTCTAAACAAATATTGTTATACTTATTAAATAGAAAAATTTAGTCTCAGAAATGTTAAAGTTTTCTCAAGGTCCAATAATTGCATCTGACTCCAAAGTCCCTACTGAATCATGTCTTTCCATATTTCTTATGTGTAGTCCATGAACCAGGTCTTGTAAACTCTACTCATAGGAAATCCAGAATCTACTGACTTCTTTCAATCTCCACCACTGTCATCTTAGGCCACATACAATAATTTCTCCTGAATAATATAGTAGCTATCTTACTTCTGTGCGGATTTCTGAGGATCCACTCTCCAGTGTCGAATGACCCTTTAAAGACAACGCAGAAGTAGATCATGTCAGTCCCTATTTAAAAATACAATTAAATAAAACTAAAAACAAACTAAAACCTCTGATGGCTTCTTACCATGCTCTGAAAAAAAATTCAATTATTTTTAACTAGATTTTTTTTTTCCCTTACCATGGCTCCAACCTACAACTTAAATAGTACTGGGACATGAGCATTCGTACTTTTTGTTCAATGAGTGAAAAGTAGGATTATTTGTTAACGAGAGTTTGGAAAATGAAGTACAAGTGGTAAGATGGGAAGCAACAGCAATAGTTTTTGAACTTTATTCTCTGGTCACTGGAACCCATTACAAGTCTATAGCTAGGGAGGTAAAGAAAAAAAAATAGTATCATAAAAGACTAGTTTGAAAGCAGAGAATAAAGAGAGAGAGAGAGATGAGAAGAGGCAAGAAAACCAGATGAGAAGTTATTTCAGTAGTCTCCACTGGCTAATGATGGTCTAAACAGAAGAGAAGGCTGCTTAGGAAGAATAAATAAAATAGGGTTTTAAGTTTCTAGGCAACTAATAAAGAAGAAAGAGCAAAGGACACTGTGGACTCAAGAAGATTATAATTATTTTTTTGTCTTTGAGTGACCAGATGATGAATCACTAGTGATGAATCAAGTCAGGAAGGGAAAAGATATTTTTCTGGAAAAAAAGTATTTTAGTTTTAGATGTTTTGAGTATGCAATAAAATGTGAAAGTAAAAAAATACATTAGAGATATGGAATCAAATCCTCTATCTCTTTTTTTAAATGACCTTTTTTAAAGATGTCATTTATTTATTTGAAACAGAGTGAGCATGAGAGGGGAGAAGCTCAGACTCCCCATGGAGCTGGGAGCCAGATGTGGGACTCGATCCCGGGACTCCAGGATTATGACCTGAGCTGAAGGCAGTGGCCTAACCTGAAGCCACCCAGGTGCATCAAATCCTCTATCTCTTATAAAGAACTTGAAGAACCCCATCCTCCTCTCCATGCTCTGGGCTCTATTACGATAGTCCTCACTTCCATGCCTTTTACTCTCTTGCCTGGGTTAAAGGAATGCTCTCCCTTGTCTCTGCGACTTTGCCTGGACTCCAGAGTGCTTTCTTACGTTCACAGATATTCCTGCATTTTCTGACTTAAAACTTCCAGTGGTCTGTCTTGTGACTCCCACCCACTTGTCCCCATTTCCCTTAGCATCATGTCCAAAATCCTTAGCATGACGTCTTTCTCGGTCTCTGATTTAAGTCTCCAGTCTGCTCCATGCCCCTGAGAAGCTGTCAGTGATTGGTCTGAGTAGGTTCTCTGCTCTTTACCCTCCATCCCTGACTCTCTAAGAGACACTGGACAGAACGTTCCCCCAACAAGGCAAGAGATGTCATGGCCACTCTCTTTGTATCAACCACATAATCAGAAACTAAGTTATTCAGATAAAAAGAAAGATTCTAACAGAGCCTCCAGGAAGGACCATAAATGCAAGAGTCAAGAAATAATGTATTAAAGAAGTTAGAATATTTTAGAACATGACAGCTTCATCCCTGTTACATGTTCTACTTCTATCCAGAAAACCACACAATGTCTGAACCCTTCATGTCCCACAGGGGCAGGGTGGGGGTGAGGTTGAGTAAGACTTGAGTTGCCCTAGAACAGTGGGTTTCATCTTTTATTTTTTTATCTTGATTTAGAGTAAAGAAGATGATCCAGTATTCATATATATATAACACACACAATATATATGTTATATATGCATCCGGAAATACATGCTGTATATTTTCATATGAGACAATATACACATATTTAAAACTAGAAATGGAGTTTCACAGAATAATACTTATTCTCACTCTTTGCAACATACACAAATATTTTCCTTTCCATTTTAGTCCCTTCTGTTTAAAACATAATCATTGAGACCCACAACTAACTAATGGATTGAGAGCCACATAGTAAAAAGCGTTACTTAAAGACTGGTAAACCAACAAATGACAAGGTAATTTGCACCCTTTGGACAATGCTAACTGTGAAGTCATGACTGCCCTTATTTTCAGCATCATCTTTACAAACATATTTTCCATCCTGTGTGTAAAATGAGGAGCCAATACAAGGAAATTGTTTTGCTTATTTCTAGGTTATTTGTACTCAGTTCACAAGGATTACATGGTAAAGGGGTGTTTTATTTATAAAGCACTGTGTTGCTTTTGCAATACAGAGGTCTAGCTTACATTTAAAAATCACACTTTTGAGGGCACCTGGGTGGCTCAGTCGGGTAAACATCTGCTTTGGCTCAGTCATGATCCCAGGTTCCTGGGATCCAGCCCTACTCGGGGCTCCCAGCTCAGGGGGAGCCTGCTTCTCCTACTCTTTCTGCTGTTCTCCCTCCACCCGTGCTCTCTGGCTCTCTCTCCCTCTCTGTCAAATAAATAAATAAAATTTATATTATAGGGGCACCTGGGTGGCTCAGTTGGTTGAGCAACTGCCTTCGGCTCAGGTCATGATCCCAGAGACGCGGGATCGAGTCCCACATCAGGCTCCCTGCTCGGCGAGAGGCCTGCTTCTCCCTCTCTCACTCCCCCTGCTTGTGTTCCCTCTATGGCTGTGTTTCTCTCCGTCAAATAAAATAAATAAAATCTTTAAAAAACTTTTATATTATATATAATTATACAATTAATATTTATTATATATTATTTATATATTTTATATATGTATATATTATTTATTACTTGTCTACATAAGGTAAACTGAGGCAGGATTGCCTGGAAAACATTTACATATTAAGTCTCAGGTGAAGCTTTTATGTTCTCTGAGCTTCATATTTACTCTTTATTTTTGGGCTGCCTTATTTAAGGCTTGAATTTCTGATTTCTCCTATTAGATATTCACAGTTTGAAACTAGAAAGAAGAAAGAGCATCTTCGAAGAGAGAATATATTTGTTAAACATTAGGATGAACTTTTTCTGCTCTTCAACTCATTTGGAAAAAAAGGCATCCCTGCCCTCATCTCTTCCACGTCACACAGAATTCACAAAAACTTTCGGGGATAATGTGAGAAAGTGTGGCGTCTCTTTCCTCAGCTGTCTTCTGAGGCCCGGGACCTATAGATTCACCTTGCTGCTACCAAAGCATATTTTAAGAAACTTGAGTGTAGAGGCACCTGGGTGCCTCAGTGGTTAAGCGTCTGTCTTTGGCTCAGGTCATGATCCCGGAGTCCGGGATTGAGCTCCCTGCTGGGTGGGAAGCCTGCTTCTCCCTCTCTCACTCCCTCTATTTTTGTTCCCTCTCTCATTGTGTTTCTCTCTGTCAAATAAATAAAAAATCTTAAACAAAAAAAGAAAGAAACTTGAGGATAGTTACTGGTGAAAGGACACAAGACTGTATGTCCTGTTTACCCCGGACACAAGGTTACATGGAATGATGGAGGCAGTGGTCACCGGCCACTTCCCCGCCCCATCAAGGGACTACTCACTGGAGCAGAGGGGCAGATCAGTGAGAGGGCTGGAGAATGTCTCCTGGTGGCAAAGGCTACGGGGAAAGAAAGAGCCCTATCTCTACAGAAACCCTGAACTCTACGGCTGGCAGGGAGCACTCTAGTGCCATGATGGTAAGAGAGTCACCGCTTGGATACCCGGCACTCCGTGTGAAGGAGAAGCAGCTAGTCTTCACGCGCCCGGAGCGGATGAAGGGAAGGAAAAGCTGTCACCACTGAGGTCTCAGTGAGGCAACAGAAACTCTTCCAGCCTTCAGTGACAGCACAGGACAGGGAGGGTGAGGGGAGCAAGAGGGGACAGAAAAAGAGAGAGAGAGAGAACGGTCTTCACTCCTTTCTTTCTTTCTTTCTTTCTTTCTTTCTTTCTTTCTTTCTTTCTTTCTTTCTTTTATATTTGTTTTAGTCCTCACAACTTTTTTTTTTAAGATTTTATTTATTTGACAGAGAGAAACACAGCTAGAGAGGGAACACAAGCAGGGGGAGTGAGAGAGGAAGAAGTAGGCTTCCCGCCGAGCAGGGAGCCCGATGTGGGATTCGATCCTGGGTCTCCAGGATCATGACCTGAGCCGAAGGCAGTCGCCCGACCAACTGAGCCACCCAGGCGCCCCATAGTCCTCACAACTTTTAACTCCAAACTGTTTCCTACACACTTCCACTAAGGTTAGTGTTATGGAATAAATTATGTCCTCCCTCTCCCTCCCCCAAATTATATGTTTTAAAGTTCTCAACTGCCAGTGTATCAGAATTTGGCTATATTTAGAGACAGAGTCTTTAAAGAAGTGATTAAGTTAAAATGCAGTCATTCGGATGGGCCTAATTCAGTAAGAATGGTGTCCTAATTTGGACACAGATATGTCCAGAGGGAAGATCATGTGAACACAGGAGAACAGGACTATCTACAAGCCATGGAGAGAGGCTTCAGAGAAACTCCAGAACTGAGAGAATATGAAGTTCTGGTTTTTAAGGCAGTTTGTCCGTAGGGCTTTGCTATGGCAGCCTGAGCCGAATAATCTAACCGCCTGACCTGAAGCAGGGCAGGGCCACTAGCTGGCCTATGTCAGGAGGGTCATGCATAATGTTCGGGGGAGATATTTGGGACAGTTGAGCTAAGTGAAGACTTCAGGGCTCCTCTATCACATCCTTCCTAATAAATTACAAGGAAAGTAAGCCTCAGACCAAATTCTCCTACAGGTCAAGAACTCATTAGAAAATAGCACAAAACAATCCTCCAACTTGTTCTATGATCCCTCTGTCTTTTAGAAAACTCACTGCTCTTGTAGATGGACAGGTCCCTCAGAAGCACTATTCTAGAGACATATCCAGTGAACTTACCCTCCTCATGAGGCAACAGGAATCTTCTGGTTCAAACTCTATTCCAAGAGAGAGGTAGTAAGAAGATCAAACAATATTAAACACTGTTCACTTAAGGTCAGGGACCATTTCTACAAATTTTAGCAAGGGTATTTACATATCTTGAATATTAGTGATTTCTCCAAAGCAATGTCCTTCTAAAAAATAAAATAATTTTCTTATGGATCCAGATCTGACAACTTTTCTCTGTCAACATTAGCCCTCCCTAAAAACAAAAACAAGAGTGGGGGAGGGGTTCTTACTCAGATATCCATAGAAAAAAAGTCTTCCTATGACCATAGACATTTGGCAACAACGGATTTCGAATTTAGAATGTAAAAGCATTTGTAAATGATAATGGCCTCTCAATTTCCCTGACAGTCACCAACATACTTTAACACATTGATTTTTCAATGTAATTTCATAGGTCATCAATATCAAAGGCATTAAAGCAAACCTAAATGTATTTTTCTTTTCTGAGTTAATGTCAAATATATAATTGCTAATGCAAAATGTGTAAATCATTGCTTTTGGTATTCCACTATTTTCCACGTATTTTCAGAAGGAAAATCTGGAGAAAATAAATCCGTGGTTCACTTGGAAACTGACTCTTCTTTAAATCAATGCTATCAGTGGATGCAGTTAATTTTATGTCTCTTGACACCTTATGAATGGGACAGCTCCGGACATTGTATGAATTTTATTTTTTAAGCTTCTTTATGTCTTAGTGTAAATTTGTGAAACTTATTTGTTTTCAAAGGGTAAAGTTGAGCTTTGTCATCTAATGGCTGAAATATGAAAGTAATTGTGTTCTGCTGTGGCCCCTTTGCTTGATTTTACAAGTTACTAGCACAGCAGACAGGAAAGCAGGTGGTAGGATACCCTATACTCACTCAGCAACTTTTCTTCAACAGAGAAATGTCTTCTAATGGAAGTGTTTCCCATGATTGGGTGATTACAGATATAGATATTTGAGCTGAATTTTATTAGGGAGATAAGCATGTCTAGCCAGGTCATTTGGTGCCTCAGTTTTCCTACCCACCAATGTGGATGATAACATCTTTATTTACTTCATTATGTTCAGAGCCTGGAAGCTTCTTAAATTTGATTTATGTCTCATAGCTCACTCTGTATATGTCTAGAGGCAAGATACTTTAATCTTGAAAGGCCAAAATGTCTTAGGAACATTTGTATAAAAGTACAACTAAAATGTTATTAGTTCTCTACATTTGAAATTAAAACAAGCAAGCATTTATATAAGAGCACAAGTAAAAGTAGAAATTATTAGTGATTCAAAATACAAATTGAGTCAAATTACTTCTTACTTGGCACATCCTTCTCATTTTTCACCAAGTGTCATGATAGTTTATTTTATCTATTAAGACCTAACTCCAAAAATGCCATCTACTCCACAAATTCCCCTTTTCTCTCCGCCAACTACCTCAGGCAGAACTGACAGCTGAGCCTTCTGGATTTCTTCAGTATCTTGTCATTTCTTGGTTATAGCATATGTAATGTATACTTTAATTTTTCTATTTATCATATACCATCTGTCCATCAATATTCTATGAAGCCCTTGAAGGCAGCAGTTACATCTCTTCTTGGCCAACAATTGACCAAGAATCTTGGCCTGCAGTGAAGTCTCCATACGGGAATGAAAGTCTAACATAGCACTTGGAAAGTTAAATAATAATATCAGTGAAGTTTTCAAAGGGTTGGCCTAGAAAGACCAGCGAAAGCTTTATCGAGAAATCAGGGAGGGATGAATGACAGGGGATTAGAATACTAAAGAAGAAGGGAAATTTTTCCAATCCAGAATGATTGAGAATTTCACAGTAACACCTTTTTTAAGCCAAATAAAGTATCTTTCCCAGAATAGTTGGAAATTACGGAGTACTTCTTAACTTTTACAAAATTGACATGTTATATCTCAATCATGGGGATATTTGGGAATTTTCAAAACCAAGAATTCAATCAAAAGAATTTTAAAAATGGAAGGCCACCTTCACTGATCTCCTGATATATATTTTGAACATCTTTTATTTCAATTTTTCCTTTGCAGAATGGGATAAGAACCACATTTTTTCGCCATCACGAAGTTGTTAGAGCAGTCATCAATGTGTGTCCTTTACTGTGGGAGGGCTTCAGGCATTTACATTATACTCTATATACATGTAGATAGTACAATGTGATATGTGCTGGAGTTTTACAATATGTCACTTCTGGGTCCATGCCTTACGTGGTGCCAACAAATTCGGTAGATCATCATTTAATTGCCTTTGCAAATCTCCCTCCCCCTTAAAAGCAGGCACATGATCAATGAGCTAATTAGGGAAAGTTATGTTGAATGTGAAGAAGGAAAACAACAATTTGGAAAATAAAAAGAATACAGATCACTACAAAACCCGTTTTCATGCTTCAATGCCATGGGAGATCCACTAAAGTAATCAAGAATAAGTGGTATCTTGACAGCTTTCATCAATGCTTGGATTCAGAGGTGAAGAAATGATTAATTTACCCAACTAAGAGTTGGTATTGGTATTGACACTGACACTGATCCATGGCAGGAGTGTCCATTTGCCTTGGGCACCACACTGCTAAACATGTAATTGTCCTGAGTCCTTCAGAATGAAGAAAATCTTGAAAAGCCAGCATATTTTTTTTATTTGCTGGTAGCCAATATTTCAGCCTTGGCTGGCAAGTAAAGTTGAAAAACGGTCAGGCTTTTTAATTTTTACATTTTGAATTTATCCTTTCCCCTATTGGTAGTACTTCTTATACATCTCAACCAAAAGCTTCCATAGAAAAATATGCTTTGTGGTTCTAATAATTGTCAGTATTTATTGAGCCCTGATTATGTGCCTGCCTTAAGTATATATCTAGTTTATGTTTATAAAATATGTAACTATATATATTTTCCCACAATAATCCTCATAATCACTCTTATCATTATCTCTTTATTTAAGTAAGAGAACTTAAGATCAAGGGACATCAACTAGCTGAGATTACAGTTGACCCTTGAATTTATATGCAAATATTTTTTGGTAAATACAGAATAGTACCACAAATGTATTTTCTCTTCCTTATGATTTTCTTAATAATGTTTTCCTTTCTCTGGTTTACTTTATTATAAGAATACAGAATTTAAGACATATATAAAATATGCATTAATTGACCTTTATGTTATTGGTAAGTCTTCCTTCCATTCAACAGTAGCCTATCAGTAATTAAGTTCTGGAGGAGTCAAAAGTTATACATGGCTTTCCAACTGCACGGGGGTTCAATGCCCTTAACCCTCATGTTGTTCAAGAGTCAACTGTAGTCTGTAATGGAATACCCCGCATGCATACTCCAACCTGAGCTCTGTGATAAAATATCTTCAGAGAAAATAATCTGCATAGAGGCTCTCTAAAACAGTACTTCTACATTGGTTGGTGTTGTGATGGCTCAAGGGGATATTTTTTATTTCCTTTTTGATTTCTTCTTTCACCTATTAGTTGTTTAGAAGTATGTTGTTTAATTTCCATATATCTTGCTTTCCCCTTGTTATTGATTTCCAGTTTCATACCATTATAGTTTGAAAGAAGACTTGATATGATCTCAATTTTCTTAAATTTGCTAAGACATGTTTTGCAGCCTAATATATGATTTAGCCTAGAAAATGTTCGAGTGAGCTTGAGAAGAATGTCTGTCCTGCTGCTATTGGATGGAATGCCCTGTATATGTCTGAGTTCCATTAGGTATAAAGTGAGTTCCAGTCCAATTTTTTTTTTAATCTTCTATTTGGGTGGTCTATTGTTTAAAGTGGGGTATGAAATCTTCTGCTATTATTGTATTGCTGTCTCTTTCTCCCTTCAGGTCAGTTAATATTTGCTTTGTATATTTAGGTGCTGTAATGTTAGGTGCATGTATATTTACAATTTTTTTTAACTTTTATTTTATTTTTTTTAGTGTTCTAAGTTTCGTTGCTTATGCACCACACCCAGTGCTCCATGCAATACGTGTCCTCCTTAATGCCCACCATTTTTATATCCTTTTATGAACTGACCCCTTCATCATGACCTTTTTTGTCTTTTGTTACAGTGTCTGATTTAAGGCTATTTTTTCTGATATAAGTATGGCTATTCTTTCTCTCTTCTCATTTCCACTTACATGAACTATCTTTTTCTATGCATCCACTTGTATCCTATGTGTTTTCTTAAACCTATGATGAGTCTATTGTAGGTAGTATGTAGCTGGGTCTTATTTTTTAATCCATTCAGTCACTATGTCTTTGATTAGAGAATTTAATCCATTTACCTTTAAAGCAGTCTTTTCTAAGATCCCCTTTCCTTTTGGGGTTCTTGGAGGAAAAGTTCAGGAAAGTGTGCCTCCAACTAAGATTGTGGCCCCAGGAGTTTCTCATTTTCATGCTAGTTTAAACTTAGCTTCCAACAGTTGATCAAAATTGTGAATTTCTTGCTAGTTAATGGCTCCAGCTTCTTTTCTTCTAGTAAGAGAAGCTCAGCTGCTGCATCTGGGTCTGAATACTCTTTTCTTCTCTGATTGGTGTTTGGTGGTCTGCCCTATGTCTTTAGTTCTCTAATATAACAACAACAACAAAAAAAAGGCATTGCTTTTTAGATTGTCTAACTTTTTCTGTTATAAGAATAGCATCGAAAACTCCGAGCTCTCTGGTACCTGGATGGCTCAGTGGGTTAAGCCTCTGCCTTCGGCTCAGGTCATGATCTCAGGGTCCTGGGATCGAGGCCCACATGGGGCTCTCTGCTCAGCGGGGAGCCTGCTTCCTCCTCTCTCTCTGCTTGCCTCTCTGCCTATTTGTGATCGCTCTCTCTGTGAAATAAATAAAACAAAATCTTTTAAAAAATAAGAAAAGAAACGAAAACTCTGAGCTCTCTATGTGTGACAGCTGAAACAAGAAGTTTACAGACTTCTAGTTTAAACAGAAGGAAGTTGAATAGGGGTTTGAGTTTAGACATGACTAAGACCTACTGAAGTCATGATACTGTTTAACCTGACGTATCAATTTGTGCTGTAGAAGATGGAATAGAACATAGCCATATTCCACCCCTTCCTCACGAATCTCTTCAAAGGATGTTTTAAGAATCTCATCCAAAAGAAAGAAACGTTCCAGATCAATATTCTTTCAATGACAACTAATATTAGTCATTTGTGGGGGAAAAATGCCAAAACGAGGTCTTTCATTGTCAGTCAATTTCCTATCTCATGCCCTAAATTTCTGCTCAAAGTCTGTAGTGATATCGTTACAGTAAAGAGTGATTGGGAGTTTAAAAGTGCTATTTCACAGTAGCTCTGTTGATCCTCATAACCCAGGAAAACCTTCTTTGGGTCATTCTTATAACTGGGAGGAGAGATGGACCCAGATACAAAAAGACCTTGAAAACAGATGTAGTAATGTAGAAGTAAGGTAGGGATAAAAAAAAAAAAAGAAAGAAACATGCCACTGACACTTTTGAGTCAGAGACTAATGTAATATTCACATTTGGTCAGTATCAACTTCTGAGTCTGGGTGCATAATAGGTCATAAGGATGGCTTTGTTTAGAGGTTATGCAGCATAAAGGAGATTTTGTCTTTGGAGCCAGACATGAAAGAGGTTGGATTTCGGTTCTAATACTTAATAGCTGAGCCATTTGGCAAATTTCTTTGCAGACAATTTTGTAAATTACCTCTCTGGACCATATTTTCCTCTCCTGTAAAAAGAGGATGATGGTATATATTCAAAGAGTTTTGATTATATCAGATAACACACCGATATAGAACAAACATGTAAGACAAGGATACAGAATGTTCTCAATTAATAATAGTTATCTTAATGTTATGTTAATATTATTCGGTTCATGTGTTTGAGCTTCATTTTAATAAGCTAGTGCTAGTGAATAACAAAGGGAGCATCTCTTTGGTCTCCAGGTTAAACAAAATAAGTATCAATCTCTCTGAATGTATTGAAAGTGGGTTCTCAACTTTTGCTTGGGGAATGGACAAAGGATAGGAACAAAAGGAGTCCATTTCCATATTAAAGAAAAACTGGGGCATGAGAGAAAGACCAGAGAAATCAGAGAACTACTGTAGTGCTCAGCCCATGAAGACTCTAGAACTTTCCAGGAGAAATGTAAAATTCTCAAAAGTAATGGATGGTAGTTTCTCTGGATTCATCTTTAGAAATATCCTGGTGTTGGGAAAGAAAAAGCAAGATTTATCATGAGGAAACTTGAGTGGAAGATGTGAAAAGGCAGTATAAAGCAATTTGAATAAAACACTTTATCAAGATTTCTCAAGTTCCTATTTCTTTAAAGTCTAAGTTAAAATTATGGGATACCCTTGCCCTTCAATATTAGAGTCACAAACAAACGAGGCAGGGGACATTGGGGCAGCAGGAAGTAAGGGAGAGAGCTTTGGAATTAGACAGATTAAGGTTCAATTTCCAACGTTCGCTCGGGTCATGTGTGACTTTTGGCAAGTTATTTGGCCCTCAGAAGCCCCTCTTCGAAAGCATTTCTTATTGCACAGCCAAACAAAACAAATACTGTGCCTTAAAATAAATAAAAATTAACAGGATCATCCTATCTGATTCTGTGATTCTAGTACACTAAATATAAAACTGACTATTTCCCAGAATCCTGAACTTTTAACAGGCACAGTGTTATCCTGGGTTTTTGCTGTTGATTTCTTTCTTTCTTTCTTTTTTTTTTTTTTTGAGATTTTATTTATTTATTTGACAGAGAGAGAGAACATAAGTAGACAGTGAGGCAGGCAGAGAGGAAGATGCAGGCTCCCTGCTGAGCATAGGGCCTGATGCGGGCCTCGATCCCAGGACCCTGAGATCATGACCTGAGCCCAAGGCAGAGGCTTTAACCCACTGAGCCACTCAGGTGCCCTTTTGCTATTGATTTCTTAAGCTGGGTCATGACCTGCATGATAAATGTGAAAAATGATGTTTGTTTGTCTATTTATGAACATATTAGCACAAACCTGGTAACCATGATATTTTGTATTTATTTTCTAACAGCTCTGTTGAGATATA
This sequence comes from Spilogale gracilis, assembly GCA_004023965.1. Classification (NCBI taxonomy): domain Eukaryota; kingdom Metazoa; phylum Chordata; class Mammalia; order Carnivora; family Mephitidae; genus Spilogale; species Spilogale gracilis. The sequence continues at coordinate 57,625 of PITA01012178.1, forward strand.
ATTGACACAGATTAAAGAATACAATTCAATAAATTTTGACATATTTATACACCCGTGAAACTACCATCACAATCAATACAGTGAACATATCCATTACCTGCAAAAGTTTCTTCTTACTTGTTTGTATTTCCTCACCCACCTCCACCCATGCTGATCTGTTGTTGAGATTGGTGTGTGTTTTCTAGAATTTATCTAAATGAAATCATATAGAATATATTCCTTTTTCTTCTGCTTTCTTTCACTTAGCATAATTGTTCTGCCATTTATCCATACTGTTATATAGATCAATTGTTTAGTCTTTTTTTTTAAAGATTTTATTTATTTATTTGAGAGAGTAGGAGTGAGTGAGTGAGAGCATAAGAGGGAAGAAGGTCAGAGGGAGAAGCAGACTCCCCGCAGAGCTGGGAGCCCAATGTGGGATTCGATCTCGGGACTCCAGGATCATGACCTGAGCCTAAGCAGTCGCTTAACCACCTGAGCCACCCAGGTGCTCCAATTGTTTATTCTTTTAAATCGTTAGGTAACATTCCAGAACATGGGTATACCAGATTCGTTTATGTATTCATTTGTTGCACATACATTGATACACATTTTGGCTATTTGTTTCCTCTTTTTTTTTTTTTTTTTGGTAATAGTTTTCTTCATTGCTGTAACAAGATATCACAGACTTAGTGACTGACAATGACACAAATATATTATCTTGTAACTAATTGGAGCTATTTAGTCTTGTCTTCCACAGTTATTTCTGCTTTTAGGTTACACTTATCTGAAGGGCTCTAATATGAGCTAAACATCCAAATGTAATTTGGTGAGGGGGGATTTTAAAAAAACTCAGTAAGGAACATATCGCATTGTTTTATTAATACTGCAGGAAATATTTTCATGGGTAGAGTTTACATCAACATCATGAACGTACCTTTTGCACTACACCAAGAGACAAACTGAGAATTTCCAAAGCTAGTTCTGTTCAGAAGATGACTTTTTTGATGTCAATTACTTAATCTAAGTTCAAAAAGACTAAGTTTGACTACAACAATTAGTTGAAAGTTTACATGGCAAAATTCTGGATTCTCTAACAAAAGCAATTTTATCCTTAAGTTTGACCATGCTGATATTCAAAGTTTGAATTTGTGAATGTGAGGAAAATTTGTTTGTCTCCCATGAAAAGACTAAAGCAAACATGGTAACCATGGTAACTGAGTGTGTGGCCATGTGTGTGTGTTCTTTCCTTTAAATAATTATTGAATGTATTTATTTAGGCAGCTAGTCCTTCAAAATCGTTTTCCTTTACGCTCTTTGCAAGTCAATTTCTCTTCTCTTCTAAATATTTTTGGCCCTCAGTCTTTCTTTATGCCTCACCCCTGGGCCTGTTCTAGTTTTTTTTGTTTGTTTGGTTGGTTTTTTTGTTCTTTGTTTTTGTTTTTTTACTGTTAAACGACAATGAAAATACCCAGGATAGGCAGCATTGTTCTGAGAAAGAATTGTATTCATATAATTTGGTAATTGTATAAATGGCATTATGCAGTGAAAATGAAACAAGCCTTATGTTGTGTCCTCCTCAGCATCTAACACAGTCTAGTACATAGGAGCTCAACCACTTGGTGGAATCATAAAGATACAACACATTCAGTCTCATAAAATAGGAGTGCTGGGCTTCAGCCATAGTGTATTAAGAATTAAAATTTAAAACTATGAGAACTGGAGAGAACTTTGTAAAAAAAAGCCTATCATGCTGGAAAAAAAAAAAAGAAAGAAAGAAAAAGAGTAGAAAGTGAAGCCAGAAGACCAGCTAGTGACTCCCTGTAAATGGAGAAACACAGTTTCCCTCTAGCCCTTTCATTAACATAAGATAGTGATTTCAACCCAGCATTTCACATACAATTTTTATTAAAAACCAAGTTAGAAAACACTTGTAAAGATTTGCAGATTGTTTAATGGCATACACCATGAAGTGATATTTTCTAGCCAACTTTCTATTTTTTTTTACATTATTTTATTTTTTCAGTGTTCCAAGATTCATTGTTTTTACCCCATACCCAGTGCTCCAAGCAATTTGTGCCCTCAGTACCCGCCACCAGGCTCTCCCAGCCCCCCTAACCCCTCCCTTCCAAGACCTTCAGTTTGTTTCAGAGTCCAAAGTCTCTCATGTTTCATCCCCTCCCTGATTTACCCCAGTTCACATTTCCATTCCTTCTCCTACTGTCCTCCATGTTACTCCTTATGCTCCACAAGTAAGTGAAACCATGTGATACTTGACTTTCTCTGCTTGGTTTATTTCACTCAGCATAATCTCTTCCAATCCAGGCCATGTTGCTACAAAAGTTGGGTATTCATCCTTTCTGATGGAGGCATAGTATTCCATTGTATATATGGACCACATCTTCTTTATCCATTCACCTGTTGAAGGGCACCTTGGCTCTTTCCACAGTTTGGCAGTTGTGGCCATTTCTAGCCGACCTTCTCTTACATATGAAGAATTTGCAGCTCTAGTGATTTATCTAAGGCTATAAAATCTGTCTTTGCTGTCTGAATGGGTGAACATCTTCTATTTCCTCAGCCCTTAAATCAAGCACTAATTTTTAACCCTTAAGAAGCCTTGGCTCCAAATGGATGTCTGAAATTGAGTGTGTGGTCTTACTTGGAACCCACCTGGGGAGTTGGAAGAGAGGTTGTGTGTGAGGAATCCAAGACAGTCCAGAGGAATGGCTCCTCAAAATTGGGCCCAAGGGACTTGTAAGGCATTTGGGTTATCCTAGTACTTGCATGATGAACAACACTTTTCACACAAAGGTGATTTTTGCTTCAAAGGCAGATTACAATTTATCCCATCTTCCTAAAATAAAATATAAAATCCATTAAATAGGACAGGTAACAAATATATCTGTAATTTTGTTGGCTTACTGCTTTTGCAATTTATGTAACATACTCTCAAGTGATCTGATTCAGCAAAAAAACTAACTTACATTTCCTTTTATCAAGAGCTTTCTGGATCACCACTGCTTGGTCAATATCTAAATCTAAAGTGTTGCTGCTTTGGTCTTTAAGGGATGTGGTAGTCCTTGAAATAGCATTGAGTTCCTTCAGACTCTTTCCATGAAGTTACTGACAGGACATTTCTTCATATGAGCTCCCAGACTGCAGGAGTTCCTAAGAATCTATATTTAGAGTACAGGAAATTTAAAACAGGAGGATAGAAAGCCAAATTGCCATTATATTTTTCTCAATTTGCTCCGTCTGCAAATATGGGTGTATTAGGTGAAGTTTTCTTCCACACTACTGAGGATGAAAGTGTCTGCTATGTCTGTGTATAATCTAAAGAAAGTGAAGATTAAACTTAATGTACAAAGAAGGGGGTAGGGAATAATTTGAAAGAGTTGAGAAATCTGGGATCAGGAAAAATCTGTGGAAGAATGAAACAAGTCAAGCAGCTATTAATTTGCTGTCCTGTCTGTTTATACATGACCTACGGAACCCCTGTTTTCTGTCAAATTTCCCTCAGAGATTCAGCACCCACATTAAGGTAAACGATTTACTACACCTGTACGATGTAAGGCACAGCCTTGGAAATTAACACCTTGAGGGCGAACCAGGGCTATGAATTTGGAAGGGAGTCCAGAGAGCGGGAGTTCCTACTCATGGAGAAGAGGGGATTTTTCTACAAATTAACCCCTCTTTCTCCTTCCAGAGATATAACAAATACACACACAGAGTATTGGGAATGGTATGAAATGTCAGACAGGGAAGCATGTAAAAACACAAGGATGTAGTGTGGGACTCACAGCCTTGGTTAGGTCACAGGTTTTTGTGGGCTCCCGACTTTTGGGTCAGAGTAAAGGACAGAGCACCGCATAGGGGACACTGCGGCATGCCACCCAGTTGCCTGATAAACTTAGATGCGTATGAATTTTAAAAGGCTGAAGAGATACACATAAACAGATATAATGAGTAAGTGTGAAATAGTGATAAGCAGGTGAGAAGAACACAGTTACTCTGAGAGCTCATTAGAGAGGCACATAAAAGACATCACAGGTGAAGGTACCATTGAGATGAGAGTTAAAGGACACCAAAGGGGTAAGCCTACTGAGTAATGCACCCCAACACAACGCTATTCCTAGTGAAGGATCAGGCAAGAGAACAGAGAGGAAAGTGTGCAGTATGCCTGTGGCATCTAGGGGACTCCAGCCACTAGTCGGCAAAGGGTGCACTAGGTGAGGTGAATGAGTTAGGAGAGGAGCATCAGGAAAACTAGATCAAAAGAGGGTTTAAAAAGAAAAAGGGGGGGCATTTTAAATTTTGCCAAAAGGGATGCTTGCTTTTTATCTTCAAAGGAAAGGATTTTTAAGAAAGCTAGTATCAAATATTCTAGGAAATATTTGGAATTTAGGAATATAAAATTTAGGAATCTGACCCCAACAGAATTGCTGTGTATTGATTCTTCACCCAAAATGCCAGAGCTAAGGTGCAGTAAGGCCCCTTTTATAGTAATGCATGAGGGCGCAGTGCAGTCAGAGAATGGAGAGGAAAAGTGGTTTGAGTTGTATGTGAGTTGCTTGTACTTGAGGATTGGGAGATGGGAGGGGTACGGAAGAGGAGGAATGAGAGAGAGAAGCAGGACTTGGGGGTGTAGACCCAGTTTGAACACACTGAAATGCGTATCACCTACTTTTTGTTGGGGACCGAGGTATGGCTCAAGAAGGCCGACACAAGCAGGCCTGACCTTGCACCTGCATAGCAGGATGCGGTCACCACAGAACCTCAGGGAGCCCAACGGCGCACATAAGGAGCACACCAATCAGTAGCCTGAGCACGCGCCTATCATGCCTGGCCCCGCCAATCATGTACAAGAGCACGTACAAGAGCACACCTGAAAGCAACCTATCGGGCGCACTTCCCCTATCCCTTGCCTATATAACCCCTTCGTGTTTTAATAAACTTTGCAGCTTGATCAGAATTCCTGTCTTGCTGCCATTCTTTCGCGCCTCCTGTCCCATCCCCCTCATCCATTACAGGTATCTCGGCGGACCCCGTTGATTGTCTCGCGGGCCGAGGCAAGTGGCGCCCAACGTGGGGCTCGACCGACTGCCTGTACGGACCGCTGTCCCCCATTGACCGCAGCGTTCTGCCGACGGAAGGAGACGCCCGGATTGTCGCGACCGCCCGCCCGCGCGCCGGCATTTTCAGAAGAGATTTCCCGTTCCTCCGGCATTAATCAGGTAGGACCCTGTCATGGGACAGGCATGTTCGCAGCATGATGTCTTTATTGCTCAATTAAAGGCCTCCCTCAAGGTGCGTAAGATTAGGGTTAGAAAAAAAGATTTAGATTCCTTTTTTACTTTCATTTTTAAAATCTGTCCCTGGTTTCCACAAGAGGGTACTGTTGACTCCCGTGTTTGGCAGCGTGTTGGTGATTGCCTCAATGACTATTATAAGGTTTTTGGTCCAGAAACTGTCCCTATAACTGCCTTTAATTACTATAATCTCATCACCGAAATTCTCAAAAATCATAGTGCCTCCCCTGACATTCAACACCTTTGCAAAGAGGGACAAAAAATTCTCCGTAACC